>JAQBSW010004425.1:0-69556 GCA_029291075.1 Eudiplozoon nipponicum | reverse complement strand
CTATTCGTTTCCCGGGCTTCGAGGCCATGCTTCCTCTCCCCCCGCTGTCCACAACATTTAGTAACGATACATCGTTTTTTGATGTTGCAGTCTCACTCGATAGATTCCGTTTAACAGCTTGATCAGACGTTGACGGCTTCCGTTCCTGATTGTTCTTTAACTTTTTTAATTTTGCCAACTTCCGTTGAAGGAACGTTTTGTCCCGTCCAATAAATATGCTGTGAAAACTCAAATTCTCATCTTTCTTTTTATTGATAGACACTATTTGCATATTTGCGGGCCTTTTTGATAATTTTAAAATTACTGGCCTTGGACGATCTGATCGTTTCCCCACCCTATAGCATTTAGCAATATCTGCATGCGTCTCTTCTTTTATTAAAGCATTTAATTTCTCGACGTCTTTCACATCGGCATTTTCATCTAGATTAAATAAAACTATTTGATCCTGTTTGCTGTTACGTGCTGAAACTTCATTCGCTAATATATTTAGCATTTCTTCACCAGATGATTTATTTTTAACTAGCGTATCGCCTTCCACTTTTATATCGGCCAATTCAATCTATGGTAGAACATTAGTCTATAACTTGTCTAACTTCACAAGTAATGCCTCATTCAGTTCAACTATACGCGCGCTTAATGTTTCATTATTTTTCACCGCTTGCTCCAATTTCGTTGCATTCACAACTGCATCATTTTTCAATTTGGACATCTCATTTTTTAAATAGTTGTTTTCATCCTTCAACAACTTCATGGAGTTCTGAGGATCCATAACACTTTTTTCAATATCGGAATGCGACAAAATCGGAGCCATTTCAAACCGCGCGCGTGAAGTCACCAAAAACTATCTCAGACATGAATAAAAGTACAAGCTTGTCAGATTCTATTATACAATTAAAGACTGATCACGATCTGGCATCTAGGGGTTTCTCAGACACTAATGGGTTAGGAGCCATTACAAACACCCTGGCTTACAAAAAAGTTAAGATTTGTAGATAATGAGAGACAAATACTGTTTTTGGTCTTTATTAGGACCCTAATTGCCTTCTACGTAAATTTTAGAGATAGATTTTGTGTTGCAATGTATAGGAGTACTCATAGACATTTGACGCCGGCTCTGGTTGACTGGCTGGTGTTTCTTCGTTGTGGTGTTGAAAGCATGGATGTGAGTTGCTGGGTGATGGCTCAGAATTTTATTGGTGAAGAACAGCAGCAAACACCATTGTGGCTGGCACATGTAAAATTTCAATAAATAGATGATCTATCCGTATAATTAGTTGTGCAGCAAAAAGATTGGCATGACTGAAATCCAAGTGACTAGGCAACACAGCATGACGCAAGGCCAGAAGTCACTGTAGCTTTACAGTCAAATATGACGCGAGACAGCAAGCACGCGTGGTGCCCAGCAGGAGATATCGAAGGTGCTAATGACAAGCATGGTAAATGCACCGTGCTTATATAGTTTTGCAAGCATAAGCTCGCACGCCATTGGTTAACGGAAAATTTTGCTTGTTTTAATTTGCAAAGCGTAAAGGAAATTTTAATTTCATTTAGTCAATATGTCGGCGCATTGTTCTGAACCGTTACATCACATTCCTCTCTAAAAAATCGAAAGATCTTCCTCTCGGCGAGGCTTCATAGGTAATGTAGGGCAGAGTTTGAACCAACTTAATTTCTTAAAGTGCCGTAAACGCTGGGATGGAGCATGCTTGTTGTTTGCTTAAACAATTATATGATGCCAAATAATCGCAAGAAATTGCTACACAAATTGTTAGTTGAGTGGCCAGTCATATCGCACGAGGCAAAATAGAGCAGTGTTAGATTTTGATAGCTGCAGCGTGAGCATTGTAAGGTAGATTGCCACTAAAGCGGCCATTTTTAAATTGAAACCTGGACAAACGGGATCGCCATCAATGTGTCAATACGACCAAATGAGCTAAAGTGTGCTCGATGTTGTGGTCATGATATTCGTAGAGTGTGCATTGTGCAAAAGATGAAATTGAGATATGCACTGAACGTAGCCTGTACCATGATTTGGAGCCAATGACTACTTAGTGTTGCTAAACAAGGCGCTACCTATAAGTAGCTGGTCATACCAAATAGGCAGGAGAGCTTCAGGTGAGACATACGTTGCAAAAGTATAATGTATTTAATATATATATATATATATATATATATATAAATGAAAATCAAATAGTAACGACAAAAATGTACTCGAACTTTGCCGCAGAGATGGCATAATACCGAGGAACAGTTTAAAAATCCTATCAAATTGAATGAAGATTGCTTTTGCGAACCTGAATTAATTGAAATTACCTGATCTGCGTTTTGACTAACGCAGCTTTCATTGTTCCAGTAGTTTCCATTTGACAATATATTTCGGCTAAACTTACCGTTAGCCTTCATCAGTTGCAATATGCCTCACAAGTTTAACAAACGAAACTAATGAAGCAAGCGCGTTATTTCCTCTAGCCATATTATTTATACTTCAGACTGACCTTTCATTAGATAGTCCCATGTCACGTGAGTGTGTGTGTGCATTTTCATAACTGTTGTTTTCATCTAACTAATTTAGACCAGAGTGGCTGAATAACAATTTATCATTTGCATGCGTTAACTATCCGTTTTACACACTCAATGTGAAATTGCGTAACTGAGATGGCCCTCACTTTCAGCTACGGGGAGACCACTAATTCAGAAACACACGTCATAAAATCAAGCCATGAGTGATAAAACTAGAAGTCCGAAAGACCAGTGCACATGTTAAATTTCAATTAAAACCACTATGGTTGCACTCAAGATAGAAAAGTTAATAACAGTTATTGGAATACCATTAAATAGGCGCACGCCACGCATGTCCACGTTTATGTGTATACATAACTAAAAAACGTCGTTAAAATATTAATTGATACACATGTACGTACATCTAAATGAAACTGCAGTCAATAGACATTAAATTAAGCGCGGAAGGTCATGGCATTACTGTACTCTATATTAAGTATGAATGTGAAATTATTAGCTTTAAAATACAATATAAAGACCGTTTTAAAACAGTCCCTTACAATTAGCACTATACCCCCTAACCAAATAGAAAAGATTAAACCCTTAAAAACATCAGGTGTGTATGAAGTCCCATGCAAAGATTGTAGTCTCAAGTATGTTTGTGAGACCATGCGCTTAATCAAAGTAAGAAGAGGTGAACATAAAACTGCGTGTAAGTATGGACATATTGCTAAATCTGATGTCGCTCGTCATGTAGTGGCGACTGAACATACTATCAACTGGGAGGAATGCAAACGCATAGCAATATGTAGTCGTAATAGGATGACGAGATTGATTAGGAAATCTATCGAGATTAAATCTAGAGATAATATTATAAATGAAACAGCTGTTGAAAAATCGTTAGGTCCGATTTGGAATACCGCATTAGCTTATGGCAGGAAAAATCGATTGCATGAATTGGAAACTAAAGCTAGCTCCAGTAAAAGATTAAGAACATCAGATTCAGATTGACTATTTATTGGGCTTATTGTTAAAGTAATGAATAATCAATTATAATGAATATAGTTTTTCTAAATTTCATCTCTAAATATTCATTTGATTTTAAAACTCTTAGTGAATTCAACCCTAATTTTCTGTTTTGCACACCCACTCTACCCATTGAGGTTATCCTAATAATACAATATTTATAAGTAATAATTTGTCTGGTGCGTGCAAAGGGTAAATTAATATCTATGGACTGCAGTTTAATTTATATGTTCAAACATTTGTATCAATTAATATTTTAACTAAGTTTTTTTATTTATGTATACACATGCACATGCACAGGCGTGGCGTGCGACTATTTCATGGTATTCCAATAATTGTTATTAACTTGTCTATCTTAAGTGCAACCCTAGTGGTTTGAATTGAAATTTAACATGTGCATTGGTCTTTCGGTCTTCTAGTTTTTTTTCCTCGTGGCATGTTTTTATGACGACTGATTCTGAATAATTGGTCTCCCCCCACCTGAAAGTAAGGGCCATCTCAGTTACGTCATTTACATTGAGTGTGTAAAACGAATATTTATCGCATGCAATTGATAAATTATTATTCAGCCACTGTGGTCTAAATTAGTTAGATGGAAACAACAGTTATGGAAATGCACACACACACATGTGACACGCGAATATCTAATGAAAGGTCAGCCTGAGGTATAAATATTTTGATCAGAGGAAATAACGCGCTTGCTTCATTTGTTTTGTGAAATGAAACTGATGAGGCCTACGGTAAGTCTGGCTGAAATATTTTATAAAACGAAAACCACTGGAACAATGAAAGCTGTGTTAGTCAAAACGCAGATCAGGTAATTTCAATTAATCCAGGTTCGCAATTAATAACTTCCTTCAAGAAACATTTAACATTTAATTATAGCAGCAATGCCGTTAAATTGTATAATAAATATACACTAGTGAAACAACAACTCATGAGGCAAGTTTCAAATATTTCCTTTTTAAGTATTTGTTTAAATGTTTTTGTTTTAAATTA
The DNA here is from genome assembly GCA_029291075.1 of Eudiplozoon nipponicum. Taxonomy (NCBI): domain Eukaryota; kingdom Metazoa; phylum Platyhelminthes; class Monogenea; order Mazocraeidea; family Diplozoidae; genus Eudiplozoon; species Eudiplozoon nipponicum. The sequence continues at coordinate 65,032 of JAQBSW010004425.1, read as the reverse complement.
AATTTTAAGTTAATTGCTTATGGCATGTCTCTTAAGCATGATCTTTGTATAAATATTATAAAAACCTTGATTCGTGATTAAGTTAAACGTAAGATTATACTTATTAAGGAAAACATTAAATTAAGATCGATGTTAACTTCTCTTTTGCATGCAAATGATTTTAAATGCATTGAGGATTTCAGTGATAAAGCCCGTAATAGAGAAATAAAAAATGTAAGAATTAGACATGATAAAAAAATTAGCTGACTTGGGAATTTATAGACCCGAAGAAAGTGATAATTTAATTGGGACTAATAGAATAGTAAATCTATCAACATTAAATCTTAAGAAAGATCAAGTTGAACTACTTAACCCTGGTTAAAACATGGCTATTCCTAATGAAAGATCGGTTAGAAATGAATTAATTACTGAGGCTGTCAAAGCGACACAACTTCTTTCGGATAATGATAGGTTGAAATTTGAATTAGACGATGCCTTAATAGTTTTAACACACCAAGAGGATAAAGTTTAGCCTAACTAAGAAATTAAACGTCTCAGAAAGGACTTAGTATGAAATAATGTTATATGTCTTAAGGCGAATAAAGGAGGAGCTACAGTTCTGATGAATCAATCTAATTATAACAATAAAATGATAGAACAGTTAATTAATGCTGAAGTATACACTAAAATAACAAAAGACCCTAATGATAAGTTACAAGGAAAAGTAAAATTTTTAATCAATAATATGATTGCTAATGAGGAATTGGATTGGACGCATGGTAACACTCTCGTTCAAAGAGATACGGTTGCACCCAGAGTTTATGATTTAGTTAAAGTGCATAAGCCGAGTAATCCTTTAAGTATTATAGTTAACGTACAGCACTCCCCAACGTATAAAATTTCAAAGTTTTTGTGCCATAGAATAAGAAAATATTCCTATTTCTAAGAACAAATCTTGCTTAATTCATATTATTTGGAAGAAATTGTTGATAGATGTGTACTAGATGAAAAGGATAGATTAGTAAGCTTAGATGTAGTATCTATGTACACAAATATACCGGTACCTGAGGCTCTGGATTGTTTTGGACGTTTCCTAGTTGATCACCAATTAATATTAGAAAGAAGCAAAATGACGTTAGGACACGTCATGGAGATGATGTGTATTTGTATGTCCTCCATTTATTTTACGCGAGTAAAAACTGATATGCTTCCGAAATCCACCTATCTCTTGTTCCAACGTGGCTCCAATTGCAAACTTAGAAGCATATGTCGTGAGTAGAAATGGTCGTTGAAAATCTGGATGCGTTAGCATTGTAGCATATGCTAACGTGTTGATAGTGATTCGATGTAATTCCTCGTCTTCAGATGACCAAGTAATGTTGGAGTATTTGCTAAGTCATTTTCGATTCCGCAGGATAAAGATATTTTGATAGGCCGGGAAAGAACTTTCAATTGTACTTTAGGATTCCCCAAAATTTCTGCAGCTCACTTGCAGTCTTTGGTGACTTGATATTCTTGATTGAATTTGCCTTAAATTGCAATGGTTGAATACCTAGGGAATCCACGAATGTAGTTGCAAACTGCGTCATGTCAAAGTTGATCTTGAGTCCGTGGATGGATAAGTGTGAAAGGACATTTCGTAAATGTTTGGCATGAGCTTTTATGTCTGGACTGAAAACCAGTATGTCATCGACATATGGCATACAGCAAGCGGCATCGTCGCGAAGTATGTTGTCCATGAATCTTTGAAGTGTCCGAGTAGCAAAATTTACAACAAAAGGCATGTTGAGATATTTGAAAAGGCCAAATGGATTGATGACCTCATTGTTTTCAATATCTTCTGGTGCTAACAGGATCTGATGGTAGGCTTGTCTGGGGTCAATCACTGTGAAGAAACTGCTACCACTGAGTTTTTTTATGTAATGTGTTAATATTGGGAATAGGATAGGCATCGTATTTGGTCAACGAATTTAACTTGCAATAATCTCCACAATTAGACAATCCGTTTGGTTTGGAGACTAAGTACAGTGGTGACGCACATAAAATTTGGATGGTCTGATGATTTCTTGTTACAATAGTCTTGAAAATTCCTCTTGGGCAGCTTTCAGCTTAGCAGGTATCAGTGGTGGCTTCTTGAGTGCAAAAGGTTGTCCTGCTGTGACGATATGGTGCATTATGTTGGAGATTCGTAGCTCTGACTTGCTGAGATCAAAAAGCGAATTGTATTATCAAAGAGCTGCTGATATCTCAGCTGAATGATGCACTCGTGTTGGCTGAATGTACTGTAACTCCAAACGCTTGGAGGCAAGAGTCCAAAAACTATGCTTAATTCAGGTGGATGGGTCGATGATATTTTCATTGTCAAGATCAACAATGAGCCGATATTAAAACAGGAAAACAAGGTTTATTATGTTTTGTGAGACCTTGGCAACATTAAATTTGTGAGTAAATTTACGCCGTAAACCTATGTTGAGCGTGCGATACCAGCAACCATATGTAGGTATGGGCTCCCCTGTAGCTGTTGCAAGTAAAACGCCTAGAGACATCTCGGCCGTAGAATCACTCTCGAGAACTGAAACTGCTACACCTGTGTCTACAATGAATTCTTCGCCAGTTCTGATATCGAGAAGATGCAGAAGTTTGTTGTGCTGTTTGGCCGGGTCATACAAACAAATAGGCTGGTCATTTCGAATGGCATTTTGCTGCCTATGTAGTCATCTAAGGAAGGAAACTGGCATCCGTTTAATAAGGTTTAATAAGGTTATACTAGCGTGTCATGTCGATGACGATTCTTTCAAGAATATTACTCAAATCTGAAATGCTTATCTCCAAAGTGAACAGCCTAGCGTCACCAGATGTGAGACTGGCGGATGGACACTGAGCTAACATAGAATACAGGGTATTCATGTTTATAAATGACTTACAGAATATTAAAATGCATAAACGGACTAAAACATATATAGAAAGAAATATTTAAAACATACGTGCCATATAAAAATTTCAATTATTAACTAAGCGCATACCAAAATCTGCTTCCACATTTAAAACTGACGAGATCTGCTTCGACGCACGCAGAAAACTGACGAAATCTGCTTCCACAAAATCAGAGTCCAAATCTGTGTCTACAAGCGTAAATTTTTAAGAGATTTAACAGACTGTGCTTTCAACGAATAACAAATCGGCTTCCACAAGTACAATTTTGAGCAATTTATAGATTAAATCTACATTTTACCACAGTTTTTACGTTGGAGAGAAAAGTTTGGAACGACGGAAAACCCACTCAAAAACAATTTGCTTCCCATCAAAATAATGCCTAGAAGAACTAGACTTAAGAAATATTCACAAGCAGTATGAAGAAAAGGGTGGTTCGGTGTGCTACTGTCGATTCACTCTATTCTCACGATAATAAATAAAAAGAAGCACCGTTTATTGTATTTATGGCAAAGATTTTGTGATTTAAGAACAAGTCTTAATTCAGTACTGTTCTCCGTATCCTGGCGCAGTCGCCAATTCGTTAACGTCCCGGCTGCAAGTAAATTCCGTGCGAAGTTACTACAAAGTTGAGCCGTAGATAATTAGAGACAAGTACTGTTGTTAGCCGTTATTAGTGCCGGAATTGCGTTCTCAGGCAAATGCCGCGGTAGTTTGTTGTGTTGCTGTGTCAGGAAGTACTCCTAGACACTTGAGACCGGCCCTGGTTGACTTTCTGGTGTTTCTTTGCTGTGAAGTCGTAACCAGAGATGTGAGGTGCTGTGTGAAGGCTCCGGATCGTCTTGTTGTGGAAACATACTAAGCGACATTCTAAAGATCATTGATAAACCGTTCGATAAGGTAATTTAGTCAATTCGTGCCAGTGAGTATAGACTAATTTCTATTATCACTTCATTTTTGACGATAATGAAACGACTGAAACTTGTTGATTTCGATTTTATGTTGCCGGTTGCATTGATGCTATTCAAAATGGCTTTACGAAAGGTCAATAGACAATTACTAACATTCTTCCTATATGGAATAATGTAGTTACTCTCGATGAGAATAAGTTGAATGCATTAATATTATGTATTGATTTCTCAAATGTCTTTGACTCTATATCACTTGATGTTATTATGAATGCAATTAATTCATTGAATATTGATGCGAATATGTACAGATAACTTATGTATTACTCATATAATAGAATAATGAGTATTCAAGTAAATAATTTTAGATCAAGATGAGTAAAAGTTACATGGAGAGTTTCACAAGGATTAAGCTTGTGACCAACTATAACAAGAATCATATTTGCACATTCGCAAACTAAGTGTGTTATTAGTCGACCTTGCAAAGTCGCTGATAATTTAACATTTATCTATCCAATAGATCCAAAATAGCATAACACCACCTGATTATCGGGTTGCGATCCGATTTGTTTGCATCCGCTGTCTTCATGATTTTTGTCCAAAATTTTCGATTACCAGATACGGTTATCTTTTTCAATGGAAAGCCCAAATAAATAAGTTGACAATCAATATGTCAAGTAGAAATATTGGTTTAAACTTCCCCATTTATACTTGTTGTTAGATCTCTTAAACATAAAAGGCTAGGAAAGTGAATGTCAAATTTGTTTGTGTATATGTCTGCATGTGTACATGCTTCGAAATGAGATTACAGTGATTTAGTCACAATTACTGACAACTCACTAGATAAGCGTACGCCATGCCTGTGTGTTTGTATTCTCGTTTGTTTTTGATTGAGGAGTAATCAACTATTGCACGTGTACACTCATCCCAGTGAAATGACAGCGATTTAGCAACATCTGACTAATCACTAGATAAGCGTATGCTACTTCTGTGTGTTTGTGTGTGTGTGTGAGAGTTTGCTTAAGACTGAGAAATAATCTGTTACATGTAATTAACGGCACGTGTAACAGAAATTCACATGAAACTAAAATAATAACTGTCATTTCCTAAACGCACACGTCAGACCTATTTTTACACGTACTATCCTAGATGAAGTAATTACGTGTGGCATCCTGGTGAGGAGGGGGCAAGATACTGTGAATAAAGTAAATAATTTAGAGTTAGCAAAATCAAGTTAGAAACGGAAAAGTATTCTATTAAGGTGGATAGTTAAAATAAAATAAAAAAGGGATCGTAAAAGAAGTTGAAAATTGTCTGATAAAGAAAGATGTAAACATAAATGTTTGTTAAAAGGTGCTACACTAACAACAGAACGTAAGATAACAGATAAAATAAGATAACAAGTAATCAAGGATGAAATAATAAGATAATCAAAATAAATTAGGCGATATTGAATTAATAAATCTCCACCTCTGTAAGTTAATATCAGTCCAGTGTTCTTATTTTTTTACTTGAGCGAGTTTCTGATTCTGATTCTGATTCGTGCAATCTTCGTTTTCTACCATTATTTAGTGCTGCATTCCAAATAGGACCTAGTGATTTTTCTACGGCTGTTTCATTCATTATGTCATTTCTCGATTTAATTTCGATGGATTCTCTAATCAATCTAGTCGATCTGCTACGGCTACAAATTGATATACGTCTACACCCATCCCAATTAATTGTGTGTCCTGTCTCTACTGTATGGCGTGCAAGATCTGATCTATTAACATGGGCATACTTGCATGCGGTTTTATGTTCCCCTCTTCTAACCTTAATTGGGCGCATGGTTTCACCCACATACATCAAGTTACAGTCGTTACATGGAATTTCATATACTCCTGATGTGTCTAGCGGATTAATTTTCTCCTTTTGGTTTGGACGTTTAGTGCCTAGAGTAAGGGTCTGTTTTAAAATATTACGTATATTGTATTTTGATGCTACCATTTTTATTTTCCTACTTAGTTTAGAGTCAGGTATAACCATTACCCTCCGGTCATCTTTTGCTTTATTTGACTTCACGTACTTCCAGTCATGATTCAATTTACTTATAACGCTCATTATAGTTGCTTCAATTAACTTTAGAGGATACCCATTAGCACTGAATATTTTTCGCAGTCTACCTAATTCAATATCTCTATTTTTTTATCTGTTAATCTTAAGCTTCTTATTATCATCGATTTTAAGATACCGATTTTCATTCTATATGGATGATTTGAATCGAAATTAAGAAGGATACCTGAGTAAGTATCCTTCCTATAAACATCCCGTTCTAGTTTTGTACCATTTCTAATTAACTTGACATCCAGAAATGGTAATTCGCCACATGATTCATTTTCAATTGTAAATTTAAGCTCGCTCACATGATTTGCTATGTTTAAGAAATTTATCAGTTGATCCTCTCCGTGATTCCAAATAACTAATATATCATCCAAATATCGTACATACAATTTTGAATTTAGGGATGTTATATCCAGGAGGGTTTTCTCTATGTAATGCATGAAGATAATAGCTATTGGAACCGATAGTGGTTGCCCCATTGGAACACCTCTAATCTGCTTATAAAATGCATTCCGAAATTTAAAATAAGTGGAGGATATACATGCGCACATCATCTCCATGACGTGTCTTATCGTCATTTTGCTTCCATCCAATATTACTGGATGATCAACCAGGAAACGCTGAAAATAAACTAGTGCTTTAGGTACTGGTATATTGGTGTACATGGACACCACATCTAAACTCACCAATCTATCGTTTTCATTTAGCTCACATCTGTCGACAATCTCAACCAAATTGTATGAATTCATCAAAGTATGGTCTAAGAAGTACGAATATTTCCTTATTCTATGGCATAGAAACTTAGACATTTTATATGTTGGGGAATGTTGGACATTAACAATAATTCTCAAAGGGTTGCCTGATTTATGTATCTTTACTAATCTATACACTCTGGGAGCGACTGTATCTCTTTGTATGAGAGCGTTACCATGCACTTGATCTAATTCTCCATTAGCAATCATGTTATTAATCAATAATTTAACTTCTCCTTGTAACTTATCCGTAGGATCTTTATTAATTTTAGTGTATACCTCTATATTGTCTAGTTGTTCATACATTTTATCATTATAGTCAGTTTGACTCATCAGAACCGTCGCTCCTTCTTTCTCTGCTTTCAAACATATCACACTGTTTGCTATTAACTCTTTCCTGAGACTTTTTATTTCATAATTTGGTTTATATTTTTCCTCTGCGTACGTTAGCACAGCTGCGGCTACGTCTAATTCAAACCTAACTTTATCCTTGTCTGAGAGGAATTGTGCTGTTTTAACAGCCTCAGTAATTATCTCATTTTTTGGTGATTTCTCAATTTGGATAGCTGTATTCAGACCACGTTTAAACATTTCCAGCTGTTTCTCATTAAGATTTATTTTAGAGAGGTCTACCACTCGATAGCAAACAGTGTGATATGTTTCAAAGCAGACAAAGGAGGAGCAACGGTTCTGATGAGTCAATCTGACTATAATGATAAAATGTATGAACAACTAAACAATATAGTCGCTCCTAGAATGTACGGTTTAGTAAAGATACATAAACCAGGCAACCCTTTGAGAGTTATTTTTAATGTCCAACACTCTCCAACATATAAAATGTCTAAGTTATTTGGAATCACGGGGAGGATCAACTGATAAATTTCTTAAACATAGCAAATCAGGTGAGCGAGCTTAAATTTACAATTGAAAATGAATCATGTGGCGAATTACCATTTCTGGATGTCAAGTTAATTAGAAATGGTACAAAACTAGAACGGGATGTTTATAGGAAGGATACTTACTCAGGTATCCTTCTTAATTTCGATTCAAATCATCCATATAGAATGAAAATTGGTATCTTAAAATCGATGATAATAAGAAGCTTAAGATTAACAGATAAAAAACATAGAGAGATTGAATTAGGGAGACTGCGAGAAATATTCAGTGCTAATGGGTATCCTCTAAAGTTAATTGAAGCAACTATAATGAGCGTTATAAGTAAATTTAATCATGACTGGAAGTACGTGAAGTCAAATAAATTAAAAGATGACCGGAGGGTAATGGTTATACCTGACTCTAAACTAAGTATGAAAATCAAAATGGTTGCATCAAAATACAATATACGTACTATTTTAAAACAGACCCTTACCCTAGGTATTATACTTCCCAACCAAAAGGAAAAAAATGAACCGCTAGACACATCAGGAGTATATGAAATTCCATGTAACGACTGTAACTTGATGTATGTGGGTGAAACCATGCGCCCAATTAAGGTTAGAAGAGGGGAACATAAAACCGCATGCAAGTATGCCCATGTTAATAGATCAGATCTTGCACGCCATACAGTAGAGACAGGACACAAAATTAATTGGGATGGGTGCAGACGTATATCAATTTGTAGCCGTAGCAGATCGACTAGACTGATTAGAGAATCCATCGAAATTAAATCGAGAAATGACATAATGAATGAAACAGCTGTAGAAAAATCACTAGGTCCTATTTGGAATACAGCACTAAATAATGGTAGAAAACGAAGATTGCACGAATCAGAATCAGAATCAGAAACTCGCTCAAGTAAAAGAATAAGAACACTGGACTGATATTAACTTACAGAGGTGGAGATTGATTAATTCAATATCGCCTAATTTATTTTGATTATCTTATTATTTCATCCTTGATTACTTGTTATCTTATTTTATCTGTTATCTTACGTTCTGTTGTTAGTGTAGCGTCTTTAACATACATTTATCTATACATGATGGCAAGGTTTATTTTTATTTTATTTTCTTTGCACTATTACTAGTATCTTCCTTATCAGGCAATTTTAATTTCTTTTACGTACCATTTAATTTAACTTTCTACCCTATTGAAACACTTCATCCGTTTCTAATTTAATTTTGCTACCTATTAATTATTTACTCTATTAATAGTGTCATGCCCCCTCCTCACCGAAATGCCACTCGTAATTACTTCATTTAGAAAAGTAAGTGTAAAATAGGTCTGACGTGTGCAGTTAGGAAATGACAGTTATCATTTTACAGTTAAATACTGTTTGTTGCGAAGAACTAATATATATGCAAGTATGTATTAGGTTTTGCGAACCTAGTAACAAATTAGTTCAGTTGTGACCAGAAGGATAAACTAAAGGCAGCATGAACGGAAAGTATAATCTCATGCACATTCGTTTCGTGCTTACTGGCGATTCATCAGTAGGAGCCGGTATTACGCCCTTTAACCACTATATATTTGGTAGAAGAATGTGGAATAATCAACCACTGTCAGTTCCAATAGCTAATATCTTCATGCATTACATGGAGAAGACACTCTTAGATACAACGCCCCTAAATCCTAAATTGTATATAAGATATTTGGATGATATATTAGCTATTTGGAATCACGGAGAGGATCAACCGATAAATTTCTTTAATATAGCAAATCAGGTGAGCGTGCTGAAATTTACAATTGAAAATGAATCATGTTGTGATTTAAGATTTCTGGATGCCAAGTTAATTAGAAATGGTACAAAACTAGAACGGGATGTTTATAGGAAGGACACTTACTCAGGTATCCTTCTTAATTTCAATTCAAACCACACATATAGAATGAAAATCGGTATCTTAAAATCTATGATAATAAGAAGCTTAAGCTTAACAGATAAAAAGCATAGGAAGATTGAATTAGGTAGACTGCGAGAAATATTCAGTGCTAATGGGTATCCTTTAAAGTTAATTCAAGCCACTATAATGAGCGTTATAAGTAAATTTTAATCATGACTGGAAGTACGTGAAATCAAATAAAACAAAAGATGATCGGAGGGTGATGTTAATACCTGATTCTAAACTGAGTAGGAAAATCAAATTATAGCATCCAAATACAATATACGTACTATTTTAAAACAGACCGTTACCCTAGGTATTAAACTGCCCATCCAAAAGGAGAAAATAGAACCATTAGTCACATCAGGAGTATATGAAATTTCATGTAACGACTGTAACTTGATGTATGTAGGTGAAACCATGCGTCCAATTAGGGTAAGAAGAGGGGAACATAAAACCACATGCAAGTATAGTCATGTTAATAGATCGGATCTTGCACGCCATACAGTAGAGACAGGACACTCAATTAATTGGGATGGGTGTAGACGTATATCAATTTGTGGCCGTAGCAGATCGACTAGATTGATTAGAGAATCCATAGAAATTAAATCGAGAAATGATATCATGAATGAAACAGCCGTAGAAAAATCACTAGGTCTTATTTGGAATATAGCATTAAATAATGGTAGGAAACGAAGTTTGCACGAATCTGAATCAGAAACTCGCTCAAGTAAAATAATAAGAACAATGGATGGATATTAACTTATAGAGGTGGTGGGTGAGTAATTCAATATCTTCTAATTTATTATCTGATTGTCTTATAATTTCATTCTTGATTATTTATTATCTTATTTCTTCTATTACCTTTCGTTCTGTTGTTAGTGTAGCGCCTTTAAGAAACATTTATCTATACATGATAGGAAGGTTTTTTTTAAAAAAGCCCAATTTTCTTTGCACTATTACTAGTATCTTTCTTTATCAGGCAATTTTCAATTTCTTTTACGAACAGTTTTAATATAACTTCTTACCCTATTGAAACACTATCCGTTTCTAATTTAATTTTGCTACCTCTTAATTATTTACTGTAGTCATAATATCTTGCCCCCTCCTCACCGGAATGCCACTCGTAATTACTTCATTTAGGAAAGTACGTGTAAAATAGGTCTGACGTGTGCAGTTATCATTTTAGTTTCACTTGAATGACTGTTACACGTGCCTGTAATTACATGTAACAGATTAGTTCTCAGTTTTAAGTAAACGCTCACGCACATACACACAAACACGCTTATCCAGTGAAAAGTCAGATGTTGCCAAATCGCTGTAATTTCACTGGGATGAGTGTACACTTGCATTAATGATTACTCCTCAATTCAAAACAAACGAGAACACATACACACAGGCATGACGTACGCTTATCTAGTGAGTTGTCAGTAATTGTCATTAAATCACTGTAATCTCATTGCGAAGAGTGTATACATGTAGACACATACACAAATCAATTTAACATACACTTTCCTAACATTTTTATAAAAAAACGTTATGCTTAAGAGATCTAAAAACAAGTATAAATGAGGTGGTTTAAACTAATATTTCCACTTGACATATTGATTGTCAACTAAGTGTGTGATGTGTTTGGCATTGAATAAGACCTCCGTAATTGGAGGTTGAAATATCTGCAAAAATCATGAGTACAATATTTGTCAAAATTGAACATCGTTGGGTTGTAACTCGGAGCCGCTTGTTACAGTCGAACAATTCCAACTAAATAATGCTGATTTACCGTCAGGTTTTGCTTTAATTTCGATAGTCATTAACACAAAATAAAATAATTTCATTATTATAAACTTTAAGCAATGATGTTCAAACAATTAGCCTAAATTAATGTAAGCTAGACTGATTAAGACCAAAATGGTTATTACGAAAGGACAAAGCTGCAGATGACGAAAGGCCCAGCGCCTTTGCATAAAGATTTAATCTAAATTTTCACATATTTCTTCCCAAAACCATCAAGTATAGTAAAATCTCCACCCGATGAAAGCATTAAACGATGCCGTTGTGAAGATGGTGCTGTAGAGGCCCTTTGGTCACTACCACAAGAGAGCCTCTGGGATGCCAGGGCCGGATAATCCATATATGTGGTATAATCATCTAGTTTGAAACACTTAAGTTCCTCCGAAATATCTTTTAAACTACATTACTTAAGTCCACCTGCTAACTGCTCTGTATCCTCAATATTTAATGAGCTAGCCATAATATTATGATTAAATTTCTTGCAATTTATATATTACATTAATTAAGCTTACCGGGATACGCTGATATCCACGGATTACACGAACGACACGGTGGTGACCTTGAAACTAATGATCCACGTCAAGTACATGAAGCAAATTTGAGATCTTTCTCAATAATATGAAATAAGAACGATAGATGAAATTGGATTACAATAATTTATTAGCAAAGATATCGGAGATGGAACTATGCAGTGTTCCACTTGTGCAATTCAGCAACTCAGATAAAACCCTCTTAAACCTTCAACATGAAAAGTCAAAAACTTCGACAATATGAACAAAAGAACTTCCAAAAAATTTACAATATTTAAAAAAAAACACAATATTGTTTTACAAAACCAGCGATAACATCAAATGTCCAAAAATAAAATTTTCATATGAGGAGTTAATTTATGTCCAATAATTAAATTAACCTCCACATACACCCTCATGTTTAAGATATTTAACCACACATTATGTAGTTCTCATTCTTCGGTCTCTTCATGACTCTACCAGAACGAGTTTCAACAAGTTTTACTGGTATTTCACTAGGTTTCATTTTCATATTGCATTGTTCTTTATTCTCAATTTTCTTGGTTTTAATCTTAACTTATTTTCCACATTTGTTTGAATCTTCCTTTTTCTCACACACTTTCGAGTCACATCACGCCTCAGCTTCTGGATACTTCGATGGATACTGTTCCTCGGTCTCCTTCTCTGTCCATATAAACTGTGGAATGCAGCGATCCAGTGCTACACATTCTACCGTGACATTCACTTCTCTAAATGCATTTTTATTAGTCATATGATTAACTTAAAATGGCCCCCTATAGAACGAAGTCAGACAATTCTGTCTGTTCTCGTTAGTTATATATACATCAGATACCAGCTATAAATCTGAAGATACATAGCATTTAGACTTTGGACTTCTAGTTTTGGTTGGAGCTAAACGACTCATTTATCTCTCAATGCTCCAACAAACCAATCTACTGAACTAGAGGCCCAATCGAGACAACTTGGAGCTTCTAATAGAATATCTCCAGGTAACCTCAATGGCTCTCCATAAACAAGTTCTGCTATGGATGTTCCTAACTGAACTCTGTATCTGTTTCGCATTTCCAACAAAACTACGGGCAAATCATGTATCCAACTGGATCCACCGGTGCAGCGTAATGCAGCCTTCAGCTCCCTGTGCAGTCTCTCAACCATCCCATTAGCTCTGGGATTATAAGCACATGTGTCTTACTTCTATCCCTATTGTATTCAATGATCTGATAAACAGTTCAGACATAAACTGACTACCACGATCAGTAATTACCCTTACCGGTACACCATATCGCGACACCCAATTATGCAAGAACATAAGTAAGACCGCTTGAGCTGTCATGTCCTTCAGGATTGCTACCTCAAACTGACGACTGAACCGATCGACCATCGTGAGTAAATACTTTTGGCCGGAAATCTGAGGCATTTCTACTATATTAATATGAACATGCATGAACCGACCCGCTGGTATACCAATCGTTTTAATTTCAGTTTTGGTATGACGCCAAACTTTACAAGTTTGACACCGGGCACATGTCCTTACCCAGGCTCTTATGTTTTTCGACATCTTTGTCCATACATATCTATCAGTGACCATCCTGATAGTTGCCTTAATGGAAGGATGACTGAATTCATGTAGCTTCTGAATTACCTTATACCTTAATTCTAGCGGTACATAAGGTCTAGGTTGGCTCCTGGAGATTTCACATAATATCCAATTATCTCCAATCTTCCTGCGTGTATATACAGGATTCTTTTCCAACACAGCTACTAAAGGATCAGAACCTTGTGCTTCCATCAATTGCTGGACAAAATCATTAGAAGATACAATAGAGCATACGAGTGACTCTGAGCGAATCATATCTTCATCTGATACGTCTGGTCTACTGAGAGTGTCTGCCACCACATTATCTTTTCCTGAGATATGACTAATGGTAAAATCAAATTCTGCGAGTCGGGTTATTCGTGAATTCACCCGCCGAGAATAATTTAGCCTATTCGCTTTCCCAAGGATACTCAACAACGGTTTATGATCAGTTAATATCATAAATTGATGTCCATCTAGGTAGTGCTCCAAATGCAACACTGCAGAATAAACTGCTAGTAACTCCTTTCCAAGCGTATCATATCGCTTCTCGCGATCTTAGAGTTTCCGACTATAGAATCCAATCGGCTTGACTATACCATTTTCCCGTTGATGTAACACTGCTCCTATGGCTACATCAGAAGCATCTGTGACCAGCTCAAACGGCTTAGTCCAATCCACAGGTGCTAATGTGGTTATTTGGCTTAACAGATCTTTGGCCCTCTGGAATTTTTCCTTGTCGTCTTGGCTAAAATTAATAGGCTAGGACTTCTTGATCGTGCTCCGTTCACGAACTAAATGTCGAGTTAGCGACCCCAAAATTCCAGCTAAACCTTGTATGAACCGACGATAGTAGCTAATCATGCCCAAAAATATGCGCAACTGGCGTACAGTTCTAGGTTCTGGCACATCCTTGATTGCTTGTACCTTGTCTTCCAAGGGCTTGATTCCATCCTTGGAAATGGTGTGTCCAAGATATTTTACGGTAGAGCAACCAATCCTACTCTTTTCTGGTTTCACTACCAATCCATAATATTTCAGCTTAGACAAAACGATGTCCAAATGCTCGCGGTGTTCCTCCCTAGATTGACTATATATAATGATGTCATCTATATACACTCTAGCAAATGAACAGTCTTGAAGAACTTCCTCTGTCAGACGCTGGAATGTCTGACTTGCATTCTTCAACCAAAAAGGCATACATAAGAATTCATGCGATCCTCCTCCAGGGAATCGCACTGCTGTGAGTGGTATAGATTCTGCCTCCATAGGTACTTGATAGTACGCCTTCTGCAGATCTAACGTTGTATATACCTCATACCCCATTATATCCCTGAGCAAAGTACTCTGGTTCGGTAGAGGATACGAATCACCTTTCGTTACCGAATTCAATAGACGATAGTTACCACAAACCCTCTATTGACCTGGTTCAGGTTTGGGAACAACCACTATTGGAGATGCAAAGTTGGAATTTGAACGCCTACAAATTCCTTCTTCTCTCAACCGCATATATTCTTCAATAGTAACCCGCTGCTTGTGTTGTGCTAACGGTTGGGACTTCGGCGAACAAGGTAGTGGCTCCACCAACTCGATTTGGTGTTCTATGCCTGTCTTTAAACCTTTGCGTTTAGCATTGAATGGCAGAAACACGGTCAGGTGTTTCTCGATGACATCCGCCAAGTTATCGGCGACGAGGGGTCTGGGTAGTCTCACTGACCTAATTACTGAGGTCCCAGTCTCAGCATAAGTCACTATCCCAGTGCTTTGTCCAATAGTCCTAGATTTGGGATCTAAAGCGAGATTAAAATGGATCAAAATGTCCATCCCAATGATGTTATCCTTTATATCAGCGACCAGAAAATTCCATGTAAATGGAGATTTCTGCCCCAATGTCACTGACAATTCTTTAACTCCCTTAACCTCAATTGGACTTCCATTAGCAGCCCATAGTTGGTAATCGAATGTGGGGCTATCAATTTCCGCCACATCAGATCGAACTATGCTCACCTCTGCCCCCGTGTCTATTAAGAATTTTAGACCACTAAGTTCATCAGTTATAACGAACTTATTGTTGCTATAACCAGCAACCTCTTTAAGATTACTTGCCAGCCGAAATCTAACAGATTTACGGACTGTATTACTGCGCGTCTCTCCCATCGAAGCTTCCGAACCTAACTTCGATGATTTTAGTATGCCACGAATATGCATACCTTGGAGCCTTGTATGCGCAACCCCCCTACGGCTCCTATTAGCGGGGGCTTCATTAGTTTTCCGGCAGCTTCAACCAGGCTACAGGAAGACTACTTCCTTTCCATCGGGGACCACCCAACTTTGGAAACGTGCATCCCCCCTCCTGACATTTTCCAAACTCGGCGTATTTGCGATGCGATATGCACCACTCGCGTGGTCCTTGTACACCCTCACGCGATTCGCCTCTCCAATGCTTGGAATTTGAACGTTGACTCCGAGAATTTACCCTACTTCTGTTGGAACTTTCCTTATTGCTTTTATCCAACCCACATCCCTGCGGAGGGTACTTAATTCATTCTCTATGGTCAGGAGTCTCTCTGGAGATGTCTGAGTTGCTGCTCCAGGCGTGAATCTGCTGTTACTGCATACACCTTAGGTTCCTTCTGACGATACACTTTGTCCAACCCTTTGAGCTTCTTGGGCCACTCTAGTTCCAATGTATCATATACATCCAAGGTGGCTCTTAGTCTAGCAGGCAATTCTGCTACAAATATACTATTTATAACTTCCTCAGATATATCAAGCCCGATGGATTTTGAAATTAGTCTGTCGTAAAATTCAGATGGAAGTAGATTTCCCATCTTTTACTGACGTAATAAGTCAGCCATCCGTTCAATCCTTTCGGGTTGATATCGTCCATGAAGTTCTTCTACTAGAAGCTCAAATGCATTTTCTGGTTCGTTCTCTGTAACAAATTTCCTGAGACTAAACAGATTCTTTTTTTAATGGCTCAGGTAAGCACCACCAGGCCGAGTCAAACCTTTCTATAGGGTCGGTCATCCGTCTTAGTTTAAAATAAAATTTTGCTTCTTCGACCTATTCAGAATGGTTGTCTTGTCTGTACATATTAAGCTTGACATTTCTATCCATAGAATTGTGGCAATAACGATCATCTACATCATATCTTCTCGCACAAAGGATCCTGGCGCGGTCGCCATTTTTTGTAGAGGCCCTGAGGTCACTACCACAAGGGGGTCTCTTGGATGCCAGGCCCGGAAAATCCATATATGCGGAATGATCATCTACCTTGGAACATTTAAATTCCTCTGAACTATCTCTTAAGCTACAATCCTTAAGTGCGCTAGCCAACTGCTCTGTATCCTCAGTATTTAATAAACCAGACATGATATTATTAAATTACTTGTAATTTATATATTATATTAATTGAGTAAGCTTACCGGATACGACAATATGAACAAAAGAACTTTCAAAAAATTTTACAATATTTTCAAAAATTACAATATTGTTTTACGAAACCAGCGATAACATCAAATGTCCAAAAATTGATTTATTTTTATATGAGAGGTTAATTTCTGTCCGATAATTAATTTAACTCTACAATGATCATCTAGTTTGGAACACTTAAGTTCCTCTGAACTATCTTTTAAACTACATTCCTTAAGTCCACTTGCTAACTGCTCTGTATCCGCAATATTTGATAAACCAGCCATAATATTATGATTAAATTTCTTGCAATTTATATATTATATTAATTAAGTTTACCGGGATACGCTGATATCCACGGATTACACGAACGACACGGTGGTGACCTTGAAACTAATGATTCACGTCAAGTACATGAAACAAATTTGAGATCCTTCCCAATAATACGTAATAAGAACGATAGATGAAAGTGAATTACAATAATTTATTAGCAAAGATATCGGAGATGGAACCACGCAGTGTTCCACTTGTGCAATTCAGAAACTCAGATAAAACTCTCTTAAACCTTCAGCAAGACAAGTAAAAAACTTCGACAATATCAACAAAAGAACTTCCAAATAATTTCCAATATTTTTATAAAAACACAATATTGTATAACGAAGCCAGCGATAACATCAAATGTGCAAAAACAAAATTTGATTTATATTTATATGAAGAGTTAATTGATGTCCAATAATTAAATTAACCTCCACAGTGCCGAAATATTAAAATATTGTAAATAAATTTCTTTTCTGTAAGTATGAAAACTTGATAGTGTTTCGCCTTCGCTTCTATCATCAGTACTTTTAACTAATGAATAAAATGTAAACGCCCCGGCTTCAAGTAAATGCCGTACGACGTTACAAACTCGGTTAAAGTGCCATAAATATAGAGTTATATACTGTTAGGAGGCCCTTAAAAGGGCCGGTCGTGCGTTCTCTGACAATTGCCAAGAAAGATCCTTCAGTGTGAAGACGTCCTAGACCCTTGGGTTGATTTGGGCTGTGATTCCTTCTGTTGTTGCGTTGTAATCTCGATGTTGAAAATTTGTTGAAGTTCTGCATTAATTGGCTCGTCTCGCTGGTCGTACAGCAACAAGATTGGTGTCACTGATGTTGCAAATTGTTGGTGCAGACAATCCAATAATCAGCATAGGTGATGACAGCCGACAGCACGTAAACGTAACGCAAAGCAGATGGCAAATGCGACAACTGAACTGCGTGGTAAACTTGCCGTGCTTAAATAGCCATGTGATAGAAATATAAGTCTATTTGCACACTATTAGTTAACGGAAAGTTTCGCTTTTTCCTCATTGGTGCTGCGTAAATCAAATTGAATTTAATTTACGCAATATGTCGGCAATTTATTTGTTTCGTTACAAAAACGACTATTGTTATTGATGGTCTTTGGCTTTTCGCGGAGGGAACACATTTTTAATTATGCGCATTTCCCACTGAATCATTTATTCGACATACACTAAAACGCGCCGGCCACAAGTAAATTCCGTACGACGTCACAAAATTAGTTAGCTGCCAAAATGACTGATATTAATACTGTTGAGGCCATTATTAGGACCGGTATTGCGTTCTCCAGCAAATGCCGAGAAAGTTAGAGTAGCAGTGTCTAGAAACACTCCTAGACACTTGAAACCAATTGTGGTTGACTGGCTATTGTTCCTTCTGTTGTGGCGTTGACATCAGTGGCGAGAGACTGTGTGAAGGTTAATTATTGTCTCGTTGAAGATCTGCGATAACACCATGGTAAATGAAACACGTGAAGACGCAATAAGTAGATGTTGCTCCGTCTCATTAAACGTGCAGCGACAAGATTGGCGTGACTGAAATTGGGTCTGCGTGCGTCGCAAGTCCAGAAATCAGCGTTGGGAAATGTCAGTATGAAAGGAGACAGCGCGCAAATATAGCGCACAGCAGAATGCAAACCTGATAGCTAACTGGCGTGGTAAATTCACCGTGCTTAATTAGCCTGTAAAGGAAAGTTCGCACGCCATTGGTTAACGGCAATTTTCCCAGTTTTAATTAGTGCCGCGTAAATTGATTTTAAATTTTATTTACGCAACATATCGACGACTTTTCCTTGAGTTGTTACATCAATTCCTCTCTGATAAAAGAAAAAACATTCCTCTCAGCGAGGTTTGCTAAGAAATGTATGGCAGAGTTCAAACCAAGTTAAACAACTGGTTATTATTCTGCCTGTAGCTAAAAAATGTACCGTAAATGCTGGGCTGGTGCATGCTTGATGGTTTCTTCAGCAATGATGTGACGCCTAATAATCACTAGGAATTGCTACACAAATTGTTAGCTGAAGTGGCCTTCATACTGCGTGAGGTAAAATAGAGAAGGATAAACTTTCGCAGCCGTAGCGTGAGGATTTCAAGGTATATTACCACTGAAGTTGTCAGATATAGGTTTAAATCTGGGCAGGCTGGATCGCCGTTAATGTGTTTGAATACGACCTAAGGAGCTAGTGTGTGCTCGAAGTTGTGGTCATTATATTCGTAGTGTGGTCACTTTGCAACTGATGGAGTTGAGATATGTATTGAAAGTGGTCTGTACCATGACACGTAGCCTATAACTATTTAGTGGTGCTAGAAATTGTGTTAACTTTAAGTAGCTGGTCATACCAAGATAGACAGTGTGAGCTCAGGTGTGATGCCATGCGTTACAATGTAAAAATATATACAAGAAAATCTAAGGGAAACGACAAAATTTGTATTCGAACATTGCCGCAGAGATGGCATAATACCAAAGAACTGTTCAAAAATACTACACTATCGTTAGATAAGAACAGCTGGTTATACCACCTGAGACAAGTGAGTTTGAGAAAAATATTCATGCGGATTCATAGAGGTCACGTTGTGTGACATAGGGCGCTAGTTGTGCGCATAAAGATTAAATTTGTTACGTAAAATAACAAAAAAATAATGTTAAAAAATTCTCAGTTATGCGTTATGCCTAGCAATCGATTGCTAGGTTGAGGTGTGTGAAGAAGGTTGTATGTTTCCAGGATAAGATACTTCGATATACGGTTTCTAACTGTCTATGTTTACTGATGTTGGTGTCGCTCTTTGCATGATAATGAAGTATTTTGGCTGTGTGAGCAAAATCGGGTTAGGACCGCGATATTTTGGTTGTAGTGGTGCAACAGCAGTGACGTTCCAAAGGAGTACTTTCTTGCAGTTGTGGAGTTGCGGATGAAGGAAGAATAGTCGAGGAGTATGTCTCGGCTGCTGTTCAGGCATGTTACCGAAACTAAGTCGGAGACGTAGATCCATGCCATACAAGAGTTGTGACGCAGACGTTTTAATGGATTCACGAGTACGAGAACGCATGGCAAGCAGAACTAAAGGTAGTGCTTCGAAACAATTTCTATTATTGGACGAGGATGCTAAATCAGCTTTGAGTTCCCTATGCATTCTCTACCATACCTTTAGATTGGGGATGGTAGGCAGTCGTTCATGTAAGGTGCATCCCATGAACTGCAAGATTGTATTGAAACGATCCGATGAGATGCAAGTGCATCTGTCAGTGATGACCTTATTGGGAAAACCATAATTGGTTATGCATGCAGAGATAAAACCGTTAGTTACTTCGTCTGTAGAAATGGTGCCAAGAGGTAATGCCGCAGGCCATCGTGTAAATCTATCAATCATAGTTAGAAGGTAGCTGAAACCTTGAACCTTTGTTAGATGAACTATGTCGATGTGGACGATGGCTAGCGAGAAATATTTCGGAAATGTTGCAATTAAGAACGAGGTGTGTCGTGTGATATTATTTTTCCTGCAAATGGCACACTGAGACCAATCGTTTAACGTTCTACCAGAGCCGACTCCAGAAACGATCTGAAAGATGTCGGACAGTTGCCTTGCTTCCGGGGTGAAAAATTGAGTGAATTGAATCTGGAGGCTGGTCGACAGAACTGGCTTGTTGGGTTGCGTACCAGTGAAGTAAACAGTAGGTAAGCCTTCCCAGAGACGGCATATGAACTTGGTGGGGTGACGGGCTACTGATTTGTGAATGTGAGTGTCACCGTGCTAATCCGTTTGCAGGTGGGATGGCGTTAGTACAGGTTCACTGAGTGTCACAGAGTTGACAATAAATGGCGACGGCGAAAGTGGTTGTATGAGACCTATGGTAAAGAAAAGGCGTTTGCAACGAATTTTTGTTCGCCATTGACATGAAAGATGTCAAATTGCCATTTGCTTAAATGTGAAAGCTGTCTTTCCACTCTGGCAAGGTACTTGGCGATAGTTGAAGTCGCGTTTGGAAGTGCGCTAACTAATGTGTGCATGATCTGTGAAAACAACAAATATACTGCTACCAACGATGCTGATAAAATGGCGCACTGCGTCGTAGATGGCGGAGAATTCTTGACCGAAATTGTCGTATCTCGTTTATACTGGTTGGAGAGTAAACGAGGAGAAACTGATAGGATTCCAAACTACGTCGATCTCTTGTTCCAACGTGGCTCCAATAGCAAATTCAGAAGCATTTGTCGTGAGTATAAATAGTCGTTGATATTCTGGATGTGTTAGCATAGTAGCATTTGCTAAAGAGTTCATTGCCAGTCGAAGTCATTCCTCGTCTTCAGATGTCCAATTAATGTTGGAATTCTTGCTAAGTCCTTTTAGATTCCGCAGGTGCGTACAGAAAGGATAAAGTTGTCTTAAAAGGCCGGGAAAGAACTTGCGACAATAATTTAGGACTCCCAAACTTTTCAGCAACTCGCTAACAGTCTTCGGGGACTTGGTATTCCTGATTGAATTCGCCTTTGACGGCGAAGGTTGAATACTTTGTGGCGTGATACGATGCCCTAGAATGTCTACGGATGTAGTTTCTATCTGTGTCTTGTCACAGTTGATCTTGAGTCCATGGTTGGATAAGTGTGAGTGGATATTTCGTAAATGCTGGGCATGAGATTCTAAGTTTGGACTGAATACCATTATGTCATCGCGATATGACATAGAGTAAGAAGTGTTGTCGCGAAGTATGTCGTCCAGGAATCTTTGAAATGTCAGTGTAGCACACATTAATCCTAAAGGCATGTAAAGATATTCGAAAAGGCCAAATGGAATGATGACCGCAGACTTTTCAATATCTTCTGGTGCTACCGGGATGTGGTGGTAGGCTTGTCTGATGTTAATCACTGAGAAGAAATTGCTTTCTGCTAAGTTTTCCATATAAGATTTTAATATTGGGAATAGGATACGCATCAGATTGTGTCACTGAATTTAAATTGCGATAAACTCCTTAGGCTGTGTACGATCCGTTTGATTTGGAGACTAAGCACAGTGGTGTCGCCAATGAAATTTTTGATGGTCTGAGGATTCCCTCTTCCAACAGCTTTGAAAATTTATCTTGAACAGATTTCAACTTAGCAGAAGCCATTGGTCGATTCTTGAGTGCAATAGGTTGTCCTTTTGTGACGATCTTGTGCATCGTGTTGGAGACTCGTAGCTCTGACCTGCTGAGATCGAAAAGCGCCATGTGTTCTCGAAGAGCTGCTGATATCTCTTCTGAATGATGCACTGAGGTTGGCTGAATGACCTATAACTCCAAACGCTCGGAGGCAAGTGTCCAAAAATTTTATTCAATTCCGGTGGAGGAGTCGATGATCTTTTGATTGGCAAGACACAAAATGAGACGAATTTTCAAAAGGAAATTAAGACCTATTGTGCTTTGTTAGATCTTGGCGACGACGAAGTTGTGAGTAAATTCACGCGGTAAACCTATGTTGAGTGTGCCATATGTAGTTATGGGCTCCCCCTACCGACACCTCGGCCATTGAATCTTTCTTAAGAACAGAAATCAAGAAGATGCAGAAGTTCGTTGGGCTGTTTGGCTGGTTCATGCAAACAAGTAGGCTTGTGATTGCGACTGACAATGTCAGTTTGGCTGTCTATGTGGCATATTTGGCGTGGACGAAAAGAGTTAATAGGAATGTTAGATTTTAAGTGATTTCTTCCTTCTGGCGCTGTTGATGCCGTTGATGCGCAGAAATTGTGGACTTCTAATTTCTGTTATGTACGTTTCCCGATCATGATGCTTCACTGAGCCTGTTTTCCGTCGTCTTTACCGCCAACTGTGGAAATTGGCATTCGTTCAGAAATTATTCCGAACGGCAGAAACAGACTTCATATAAATAAAATTATTTATGTTGATTATAGAAAGATTACGGAGATCTAGATCGGCGCCTACTTTTATTTCGTGTTTTGGGTAAAATGTTGGGTCGGTCGTTCACCTGATTTAGCTTGCATTTCCCTATTGCCAACCCATCTAGAACTTTAGCCATGTTCGACATTGT
Source organism: Eudiplozoon nipponicum (assembly GCA_029291075.1). Lineage (NCBI taxonomy): Eukaryota > Metazoa > Platyhelminthes > Monogenea > Mazocraeidea > Diplozoidae > Eudiplozoon > Eudiplozoon nipponicum. The sequence goes on along the minus strand of JAQBSW010004425.1, from coordinate 41,875 downwards.
CCTTTCTAAAGAGGAGAACCTATCATCCTGCGGGGAAGTACAAAAGGATGACGAATTTAACTTAGGTTCCAAAACCCTAAATTCTAACTCGCATCTCTCAGGTAAGTCATCTATTTAGAGAGTGTTGGGGGCTGTTTTGAGAACAATTTTTGGGACTGGGTAATATTGTTAATAAAAACAGTCTTACCCTAATGGTCAGAAATATTAGATTCATACCAACGATTCCGCAGTTTCCTGAAAATTTAAATGGAACTAAGGTTTTGCATGTCTTACTGCGCATATTTATTTATTATCTGCCCAGTTTCGGTGGGACGTCGCAAAGATTCAACTTCATTTTGGAGGCCCAAAATTGCATTGGGTAGTTTCCTATTGGACTCAAGCTTCGGATAAATCCATCGCTGCAATTTTGAAGGTAGTTTATCTAAAACATTTGACAGTTTTTGATGACTGTCATAATCTGGAAACGGAGAGAAAACAGAGTCTACGCGCATAATGAATAGTTCGCTATCTTCGTCCCAAACAGGAACATCAATATATAAATTGAATCTGACATTCTAACAATCTTACGGGATCTTAAAAGCATAAATTTATAAGAAAGATGAAATTTATAAAAAGGCTAAACAAAACGTTTACGCACAATCGGCTTCCACAGTTAAAACAAAATCTTCTGTAGTTGAATAGACTTTGAATGAGCACAGGAAACAGATGTACGTCCGCAGGGTCCACATCTCCACGGCAAGTTATTCCTGGGACGGAAGCCACCACTCAGAGACCGAACAAACGCAAGTCGGCCAAGGCCAAACGGGACTCGGACCCAGCCCCACCAACTTCAACTCCCGCTATTGAAGCCATTATCGACCCCACCCAGGACTGCAGCGTCTCAGCTCCCGATCAGTCACTGTCCCCGCTCTCCCCATCATCGCACCCTCAGGGTGCTCTCTCGTGCCCAGACTTCTCGCCCCCCTCTTGCTTTCAAACCATCCAACTTCCTCACCCACCTGACAAACGAGGGACAAAAGAAATCCACATCGATGCTGACCACTCCATCCTTGTCAATGAGCGGTCAGTCACCCTCATCAGCCCTAAATCCCGTCCCGCCCGCCAGCGGAAAGCCCCCGCACGCTTCTCCTCCCCGATCTAACCATCCCTCTTTCAGAGCACTCTCCGCAATTCTCATCAATTGCAGATCACTTACGCCAAAAATCAATCATCTTCGAGCATTTCTATCCTCTAACGAGATAGACATTTGCTTTCTCGTTGAGACCTGGCTGTCCCCTTCCATCCACTGTGATGATCTCTTCCTCATTCACGGATACACGTTTCTTCGTAGCGACAGAACTGTCGGCCGCGGGGGTGGTCTAGCCGCCTATGTTCGATCCCTTCTTATGCCCAAACGCTTACCGACATCAAACACTCAAGGATTAGAATTTTTCTCGTTTCAGCTACTAATCCACAACCAAAGCATATCTACCTGCGTTGTCTACAGACCCCCTAATCTCTCACTCATCGACGACACTCGCGGGGCTCAACTCCTTTCTACTTTTTCTCTCTACACTCTGATCGGTACGTTGTTGTGGGTGATCTCAACCTCCCCTCGGCTAATTGGCATAACCTAGCTTCGGAAAGTCACCCACTGCTCCGACTCTTCGCGGACAACTTGCTACATCAATTCGTGCACTTTCCGACCCGAGGACACAACCAGCTGGATTGTGTACTCTCCAACAACGAGGTGACCGATGTTCACTCTCGGGAGATCTTCCCTAATCTTGATCACTGCCAGGTATCCTTCCTCTTACCTCTCTCATCCTCCACCCATCGAGAAGACACACATCCGTTCAGGAGATTCACCAACTGGGAAGAGTTTCGCCGACTCTGTGACGCTGTTAACTGGAGGGACCTCTTTCTCCCAAACAATCTCTCCTCGTGTTTTACTGAAGTTCATAACATCCTATCCTCCCACTACAACTCCGCCACCTCTATCCAAAACGTACACTCGACGAATAAGTTGAACGCTCTGTTTAAGGCACGGGACAACCTAGCACGCAGCTCTCGTCTACGCACTTCGTCACTTGCCCGCGCCCTCGCTCTGAGACGCATTGATGGACAAATTAATCAGGCTATCAACAAACAAGCGCTCCGCATCGAAAGACGCATTCGCTCAGCTCCTAACCCCCGGGCAAAGTTCGCCATCATCAAACACCAATTGTTGCAAAAGCCTAAAACCTCGTATATCAACTTCTCTCAGTCAGACGACCTTTGCTTCGCTAACGATTATCTGACTCATCTTCTCGACTCATTTTCCTCTCCCACTCCGCCTATTGAGATGGTAGACAACGGAGACTCCGAGAACCTACGCTGGTTATACGTCTCTCCGGCTTCCGTCGCCCAAGCAGTTAAAGACATTAAATCTAAACACCAATTTGATCAATACGGTGTTTCAGTCAGCATGATTGCGCTGCTTGGCTGGAACGTCTTCTCTCTAATTGCAGATGTTATTAATCATTGTGTCGAAACCATCTATCTTCCCTCGGACTGGCTTTGCTCGACGATCTCTCCCATCCCAAAAACGGCTCTTCCTCGATCTCATCATTTAAAGATCTCCGCCCCATTACTATCGTACCTTCTTTCACCAAAATCTTCGACAGGATCCTATACATCCTAATCTACCCTTTCATTAAGTCTCATGAAAACTTCTACCTCCTTGATGATCAACATGGATTCTTGAACGGCCGCTCATCTTCCACCAACTTAGTTAGTATTCTCGATCATTGCTACTCTTCTTTCTCTAAAGGGCTTCAGTGCACTCTCCTCTTCCTAGATATATCCAAGGCTTTTGACTCGCTGTCATTTTCAGCAATTGAATCTGCCTTAATGAGAAGCGGTATATGCGGCAATGTTCTCAATCTTATCAGCTATTATCTTCGGAATCGATATGCAAGAGTAAAAGTTGGCAGTAGTCTCTCGAGGCCAACCCATGTCCGATCCGGTGTTCCCCAGGGCTCTGTACTTGGTCCCATTCTCTTCAACCTTACACTCGCACACATAGATGTTGAAGACACTCTTTTCAAGCTGTTCAAATATGCGGATGATATGGTCATCGTATTCAGCAACCCCACAACTTTCAACCCTTCCTCATCCCTTATATCGGAGCTCCTATCCTCGCTCCACTTGCAGCTCAGCGGAATCGGACTCAAACTAAATCCCACCAAAACTCGCTTAATGAGACTCTCGTCTGATCCATTCTGCTCTATCCCGGCTGCCAACTACCCCCTCGACATAGAAATAATAGATTCGGCCAAACATCTCGGCATTCAATTCTCAAAATCCCTAGACTTCTCCCCACACCTTACACACACTACTTTCAAACTCTTCAAATGGGCCCGTCTGATCTGTTTTAAGACTAACAATCCCACTCTCCAACTCACATTATTCAAGGTCTACGTTCTGCCCCTCATTTCCTACGCCAGCGAATTCTACTGTCCTCTCACCCACGCCTCCTCGTACACCATTGAACAGGTATCCTCCAGATTTCTTAAGCGAGTCTTCCCGAACTGCCAAAACTACAGGGAACGCCTACTTCTAGCTAACCTTCTTCCGCTTTGGTTCACACGTCACCTTCGAGTCATTTCTTTTATCCATAAGATCTCAACTTCCTTACCACTCTCCAACTTTGCCCACCCAAGTCACCACTACGCCACACGTTCTAGTAACTCTTCTATCCAAGCCAACCATACCCCCACCATATTTAAAAAAGTCTATCTCTTCTCCAAAGCCACCAATGTTTTCAACGCTCTTCCCACAGATATAAAGCTCCTATCCCAGCACGAATTCAAAAAGGCAGCACATCAGTACTTCTTCAACAAACTTCTCTGCGACACCACCGATTGGAAACGAAACTGGTTCCTTCTCAATCCATAACATTCACCTCTCCCCAGGCTATTCTCTTTAATCTCTCTAATCTTCCACTTTACCTCCTTGGTCTTCATCCTTTCTTCTTGACTCACTGATTCCTCTTTTCAACCCATTCATAACCCCATCTTATCCACGTAGTGGATACCTTACTAAGTTTTCTTCATCCAATTCTTTTCTTTCTTGTTTCAGCGGAGGACCGATAACCCAACAGGACATCGACCTTCCCTGGCCTTCCTTCAATCACAACCTCGTTCTACGGATACCTGCGACACGTACAAGAAGCTGGTTTTCAATCCGGCTGATTCCATCCACGTCCATGCTATGCTCCATCAACTCAATCTCCACGACAATGGACTCCATCGACCGATGTCTGCCCACGATCAGCCACCTTTATCATCTTTATTATATATATTTTCGAACTCACTTTTACCTAGAAGCTCTGAAAATTCATGGACTTTCTCCAATTGATCTTGTCTAGTCAAATGGAATTTTGTTCCTACTTATTTTTTTTCACCAGATTGAACTATCATTGACGTTTTTATATCTTTTACCTACCAAAAACTCCCCAGTCATCAAATACTTTGCTAGTCACAATTCCACTCACCTCCACATATCCTACCCTTGATTTGTTTTTCAATGGTCGGGCCAGTTGGCCTTTGATGCCAAATAAATGTATTATTATTATTATTATTATTATTATTATTATTATTATTATTATTATTATTATTATTATTATTATTATTATTATTGTTTTATTTTTATTGTAGTTCTTTGAAATCAAAGTCCACAGCTCACTTTCATTTTCAATTGTAATTTACTCCCAAATCAAAATAAATATTCTGCGTATACATTCCAGTTTGGCACACGTGATCACCAAGGTGTACATGTTTGTACGTAGGGGAAAAATGTTGAATCGAACACCTTCCCTCAAGAAAAATTCCAACGAAAGAAATTACCCACAAGACCACGACTTAAGAAAAATTCACAACCAGAGTAAAATATGGCAATTACTGTACTCCCAAAAAAATAAAAGGGAAAAGAAACAGTCGATTTTATTTGTACCAATAGTTTTTTTATTTGCTAATAAGTCTAAAGAACAGTACGGTTCTCAGTATCCTGACGCGGTCGCCAATTTGTATTACACCCCGGTTTCAAGAAATGCCGTACTACGTCACAAAGTCAGTTAGGCGCCAAAATGACTAAGATTAATATAGTTGTGATCCATTATTAGAGCTGGTATTGCGTTCTTCGGTAAATGCGGAGAAAATTAGTTAGTGTAGCAGTGTCTAGAAGCACTCCTAGACACTTGAGACCAGCTCTGGTTGACTGGTTATTGTTCCTTCTATTGTGGCGTTTACATTAGCGGCGAGAGACTTTGTGAAGACTAAGTATTGTCTCGTTGAATGTCTACGACAACACGGTGGTAACTGAAGGTTCAATAAGTAGATTTTGCTCCGTCTCACTAATTGTGCAGCGACAAGTTTGGCGTGATTGAAATTGACACTGTGTGTGAAGAAAGTCCAGAAGTCTGTATGACAGGAGAGATCACGCACACGTAGTGCACAGAAGAAGGCAAACGTGAACACTGACTGGCATGGTAAATTCATCGTGCTTAAATAGCCTGAAAACGAAAGCTCGCACGCCATTTGTTAACGGCAATATTCGCTTATTTTAATAGGTACCGCGTAAATCAAATTTTAATTTCATTTGCGCAATATGTCGACGAATTGATCCGAGCCGTAACATATAGTAACCTCATTGAAATCCGCAAATAGTGTGTGTTATAATTTATAGTTTTAGATTTCAAGTTGTTTGCCCTAAGGTGTTTACTAATGGCCCTAAATGGAGCATCTAGTAAATCTATCAAATGGTGTGGAGGAAGATAATTCCTCCGCCAAAATTAAAGTGACATTAACTGATAAATTTAAACCACCCTGGCTGATTGAAACGAATTTTATTTAAAATGAATTTTTAAAATTTATTTTTCAGAATTTCTTTTTTTAAATACTTGACTTTGAATTGTGCGCCATTTTCAGTTTTCGAGCATTACTGTCCTCGATGGTTGTATCTTTCTTCGGCCTGCTACATCTGTTTTATTTTTCTTCATTAAAATTTGATCGATTTCTACAATAGACACCTGCTAATACTGTCTTCTTTTTTTATTGATGCATGCATTTGGGGACGTTCTGGAACAGGTAATTTAATAATTCTGTTTTTCTCGTCTATTTCTTTCCAGATTATTTGTTCGGGTGTTTTGCATCATGTAACGTTTCACATCCCGATTTGCCTAACATTAAGTGTCAATTTAATAATTAAATTTGATAAAATGGATGCTAATCTTAAATTTTGAGGACACTAGCAAGTTAGCGCAAGACATAGCAGGTGTAGAGGATGTTGAATCCTCCGCCTTTTATAAAATGACCTTGAATGATAAATTTAAACCACCATAGCTGATTGTAACAATTTTATTTAAAAAGAATTTTTTCTTTTTATTTTCCAGAACATTCTTTGTTTAAAGACTTGATTTTTATAATTGTGCGCTATTTTCAGTTTTTGAGTATCGTGCTTCCGAGCTGGTTGTAGATTTTCGTTTGCTGCATTTTTTAACATTTCTCTCCATAATAAACGATTACAACATTGCACAATAAACATCTTTCAACACTTGCCTTGTGTTCTGATATAATATAACACTGAGGAGGAGTCTTGGAACAGGTAATTTATTTATTATTGTGGGTCACGTACACATCAAAGCAGATTATTGCTGAAGATATAGCTTTCCAACTTTCACCTTCAAAGTGCCACAAGTAAGTGTCAATTTAAGTATCATAATTCTTGATCATGAATGCCGATATTAAATTAGAAGATGTATTTCATTTAGGGCAGGACCTAATGGACTTAAATCTTATTGACACAGATAACAATGTAGGCAAAACAGACTCTACTGTGAATGTTAGGACTTCTAGCGAACTGGCATCTAGGGGGCTTACTAACACCAATAGGTTAGGGGCCTCAACAAAATTTGGCGACCGCGCCAGTCCAAGTATATTTAGTCTACCACAGTATAAGTCAGAGAAACATGCAAGTTGGGTAGGAGATGCCCAAATGATATTTGAGGCTTATTGTATTGTGAACCCTATGGAGAAATTTGTTGCAGCATGGATGGCATTGCCTGAGAATTTCCGAAATGCTTTGGAAAATTTCAGAGACAGAACTGTGAAGGAAAAGCCGTACAACGCATTTGAGTTATTAATGGCAGAAATTCAACAGAGATATCAGCCTGGAAGAACAGCGCAAATGTGCGAATTATTACGCTTAGAAAAAATGGGACGTCAGTTACCGTCCGAATTTTATGAACGCCTTTGCACGAAAGCTTCCAGGTTGAATATATCTAATGATGTAGTCAACTCCATTTTTACAGCTGAGTTACCAGTTAGGCTCAGAACAACAATGGAAGTGTTTGACACAATGAATATAGATTGGCCAACAAAACTCAGAGGGTTAGACGGCGTGTATAAACAGCAAGAACCACAAGTACATGCTGTAATGGCAGATTCTGTAACGATGCAGCCAGTCAGGGCAGATACCGAAAACCACCTGACCACACAAGAAAGTTTGCGTTTCTTATGTAGGGAAGTTGCTAGCTTGCGTAGTGATGTCGCACAACTTCAGAGTCAGGTCCAGTATATTAGACGCCGAAGGAGTCACTCGCGTCAACGCTTCGAAGGGCCACGCGGATGGGGTAAGGCACAGGGCGAATATGGACGCAATGCGAAGTGCCAAGATGATAATTATAATTACCCGCGATTAGGTGGACCCAAATGGAAAGGAAGCACAAAACCGGTTGAGAGAAATCCGTCACCGGGAAAAGGGAAAAACCCCCACTAGTAGGAGCCGTAGGGGGGGTTCCATTGCAAAGGCTCCCAGATATGCCTTTAAAAGGCATACTCAAAGCAAAAGAGGCGACTAGTATAAATAGCACCCAGATAAAAGGCAAGAGAGTCCGATTCTCACTAAGCGGGGATCTTGAAAACATTGCCGGAGTGTCCAGCAACAAGTTCATTATTAAGGATGAATTATCTGGATTAGAATTTCTCATAGACACGGGTGCGGAGGTAAGCATAGTTAGGTCAGACGTGGTGGAAGCAGATTGCCCCACATTTGATTATCAACTATGGGCCGCGAATGGTAGTCCAATTGAAGTAAAAGGGATGAAAGAAATGTCTGTAAAATTAGGCCAGAAATCTTCTTTCCTATGGAATTTTCTAGTAGCCGATGTCAAGGACCATATCATTGGCATGGATTTCTTGACACATTTCAAGCTGGCATTAGACCCCAAGGCTAGGACTATCACAGAAGGCGTAGGGACATCAATAAATAATGAGTCTAACGTGTCGGCAGTTAGAACAGTCCTCTTACCTCGTCCAACAGTCGCACATGACTTTGCTGATATAATCGAGAAGCACCTAGCAGTGTTTCAACCTTTTAGTGCCAAAAGAATAGGTTTGAAAATAGGAGTAGAACACCAGATAGAATTGGTAGCTCCGTTACCTTGTTCACCAAAGGCTCAACCATTGGCACAACACAAGCAACAAGTAGCTGTGTCAGAATTTCATCAATTGCGCGAAGAGGGGATTTGTAGAAGGTCAAATTCCAATTTTGCTTCCCCAATAGTGGTAGTTCCCAAACCTGAACCGGGTCAATGGAGGGTTTGTGGGAATTATCGTCTATTAAACTCAGTGACAAAGGGTGATTCTTATCCTCTCCCTAACCAGAGTACTTTGCTCCGAGATATAATGGGATATGAGGTTTATTCAACTTTAGATCTCCAGAAAGCGTACTATCAAGTACCAATGGAAGAAAGTTCGATACCACTCACCGCAGTCAGATTTCCAGGAGGGGGATCGCATGAATTTCTTCGAATGCCTTTTGGTTTGAAAAACGCCAGTCAGACATTCCAGCGTTTGGCTGAAGAAATCCTTCAGAATTGTCCATTTGCGAGAGTATATATTGATGACATAATAATTTTTAGTAGTTCACGAGACGAACATCGTACGCATTTGGAAACGGTTTTGACCAGGCTGGAACAATATGGATTGGTGGTCAAACCTAATAAGAGTAATATTGGTTGCTCTTCAGTTAAATACCTTGGTCATATACTTTCCAAAGACGGAATTAAGCCTTTGGAAGATAAGGTCCAAGCCATTAAGGACGTAACTGAACCCAGAACAGTACGCCAGTTGCGAAGGTTCTTGGGCATGATCAGCTATTATCGTCGATTCATTCCAGGTCTAGCCGGAATTCTTGGATCGTTAACAAGACATCTCACTCTTGAAAAGAGCACGATCAAGAAGTCTTGGCCTATCATCTTGAGTCAAGAAGACCGAGAAAATTTCCAAAAGGCCAAGGATATGTTAAGTGACGTAACCACATTAGCACCTGTAGATTGGGAAAAACCTTTCGAACTAATCACTGATGCATCAGATGTTGCATTAGGAGCAGTGCTACAGCAAAGAGATCGGGACGTAGTAAAACCGATTGGGTTTTATAGCCGTAAGCTTACTGATCGAGAAAAACGGTATGATACGTTTGGCAAAGAGCTTCTAGCCGTGTATGCCGCAGTGTTACACTTCGAGCATTACTTAGATGGTCACAAGTTTAAGTTATTGACCGATCATAAGCCATTGATCAGCATACTTGGTAAGACAGCTAGGCTTAATTACTCTCGTAGAGTAAATTCCCAAATAACACGGTTAGCAGAGTTTGATTTCACTGTGTCTCATATTGCTGGTAAAGAGAATGTGGTTGCAGATGCACTAAGCCGACCGAATGAAGCTGATGTCGATACGATATTTCAAGGTCCTTTGAAAAGTTTAGAAGAATCAATGCACGATTTCGTTAGTCAAATCGAAGAAGCGCAAGGACTGGATCCCTTTACATTGGTATTGTCCAAAAGACCAGGATATGTGCGTAAGCTCATAAATGGCAAGTGGTTGTTATGCGAAACATCTAGAAATCAACCACGACCATATGTGCCATTGGAGTTACGGGCCAAGATTATCCAAGTATTGCATAACATGGGTCATCCATCCATTAAAGCCACCATACGATTAATCAACGACAGATACGTATGGCCACATATGTCTAAAGATATACGGGTATGGGTAAGAGCCTGTACCAAGTGTCAAACGTGTAAGGTGTGGAGACATACCAGGACCGATATAAAGAACATTGGAATACCAAATGGACGGTTCAGACACGTACACATAGACATTGTTGAGATGCCTGAAGTAAACGGAAACAAATACTTGCTGACTATGGTAGATAGATTTAGTCGTCAATTTGAAGTGGCGATTTTAAAAGACATGACAGCACAAGAAGTTTTGTTCGCGTTTCTACATAATTGGATATCGCGTTATGGTGTTCCGGAAAAGGTCACTAGTGATCGCGGTAGTCAATTTATGTCAGAGCTTTTCGTAAGATCTCTCAACGTCATGGGAATCACTATAATTCATACTAGCGCGTATAACCCACGAGCAAATGGGATGGTAGAAAGGTTACATCGTGAACTGAAAGCTGCATTAAGGTGTACTAGTGGAACAAGCTGGATACACGATCTTCCTATAGTACTACTCGCCATGCGCAACAGATATAGGGCACAATTAGGAACTTCCATTGCAGAATTAGTTTATGGAGAACCATTAAGGTTGCCTGGAGATCTTCTAATTGAAACTCCAAGTAGTCTTGATTGGGCTTCTAGTTATGTAGATTGGTTTGTAGGAGCACTTAGAGACAAGATGTGTCGTTTGGCCCCAACCAAAACTAGAAAACCTAAAACTAAATGCTATGTGTCCTCTGATTTAAAATCGGCATCGCATGTTTATATTACTAATGAGAATAGGAAAAACTGCCTAACACCATTTTACAAAGGACCATACAAGGTCAAGAGGATGACTGATAAGAATGTCATCATAGAAATAAATGGCATTGAGGATTGTGTTACGTTGGATCGCTGTATTCCCCAGTTTATCTGGATTGATGGTGTGACCGAATTAAAAGATGCGTTGAATGACCGTTCCATGGGCGAATCTGAGGTGTGCAATCCCATCTTGCAGACACATAATGAAATGCAGCAATTTGAAAAACCGTTGCCTAACTTATCAAAATCTTATTCTACTGAATCACAGCATGAAAATTATTTGTCGACACCAGATGACATTGAAGAACCAGCGAATGTTATATCGGGCGAGATGACGACGTCAGAGGCGCCAGTATGCACAAAACGATCTGGAAGAATACTACGTCAGCCGAAGAACGATGATTACATCTACTATTAGTCGTTCCTCTCTTTTTTTTGAGAAGGTGGTGTGTGTAGAGGATGTTGAATCCTCCGCCTTTTATAAAATGACCTTGAATGATAAATTTAAACCACCATAGCTGATTGTAACAATTTTATTTAAAAAGAATTTTTTCTTTTTATTTTCCAGAACATTCTTTGTTTAAAGACTTGATTTTTATAATTGTGCGCTATTTTCAGTTTTTGAGTATCGTGCTTCCGAGCTGGTTGTAGATTTTCGTTTGCTGCATTTTTTAACATTTCTCTCCATAATAAACGATTACAACATTGCACAATAAACATCTTTCGACACTTGCCTTGTGTTCTGATATAATAAAACACTGAGGAGGAGTCTTGGAACAGGTAATTTATTTATTATTGTGGGTCACGTACACATCAAAGCAGATTATTGCTGAAGATATAGCTTTCCAACTTTCACCTTCAAAGTGCCACAAGTAAGTGTCAATTTAAGTATCATAATTCTTGATCATGAATGCCGATATTAAATTAGAAGATGTATTTCATTTAGGGCAGGACCTAATGGACTTAAATCTTATTGACACAGATAACAATGTAGGCAAAACAGACTCTACTGTGAATGTTAGGACTTCTAGCGAACTGGCATCTAGGGGGCTTACTAACACCAATAGGTTAGGGGCCTCAACACAGGTTTGAATTTAGCAGATGCGAAAGAAAATATAAGCTTATCCTATTCTAATGTTAATTATAGGACCACTCACGATCTGGCAATAACCAGTCAACACAATCTCTGCTTTGCTCGCTAAGTGTGGTTTCTGTCGCTTTCTTATCTTGGCGGTCTACGACTTGGATTTACCTCGCTGTGTCATTTCGTCGCTTAGTGTTTAGTCATGGAAATTTTTTTGTTACTGCACAATTAGACATACGAAATCGATCTTCTTTTAATTGGATTTCTAGATGTGTCAGCCACCACGGTGTTGCCATAGATCTTCAACAAAACTATTCCAAGCCTTCGAACAGCAACTCACACATTCGGCTTTGACCATTCTACTTATTCCGATGTGTGTACACAAAAGAACACCAGACATCGAACCGGAAAACAGATTCAGTATGTGGAAAGGCTTCTAGAAACTATGGCCCCTGCAACATAAAAAAATTTCACGGCGTTTTTCCTGTGAACAATTTTCTGATCCTGTTAAGGGCCACCCACAGTAGCTGCTCTCTCAGAATACGTTTTCTTCTTGTAACGCCGCACGGCATTTAATTCTAGCTGGTGCATTTAAAAATTGGCGACCGCGCCAGGATCGGAGAGCAGTACTGCTGTTAAAAGGTTTTTGATAATACAAATCTTTGAGCAATAATTATAAACCGAATAAATTTCTCTTCTGACGGGAATTTGTGGTGTACATTAAAATGAACAGTAGCACATCTAATACCAAGTTTTGCGACACCAGATCATTCTGGTCTTTCAATCCTTTTTGTGAATATTTCTTAGACAATGTCTTCCGTATTTAAGGGCACAACTTTTCTTGTCTACGTGCTTTTGTACTACATTCTGCATTTCAATTTGTGTTCAAAGAGTGGAAGCAGATTTTGGTAAGCGCTTAGTTATAATTTTTAATATTTACAGGACACGTATGTTTTGTATTTTTAATACAATTTTTAAAGTCCTTTTATGCATTTGAATGTCCTGTAAGTCATTTCCAAACATGAATATCCTAATTTCTAGGCTAGTTAAGTGTCCATCCGCGGTCTCACATTTGATGACGTTACGCTTTCCACTTTGGAGAGATGTATTTCAAATTTAAGTGAAATCCTTGAAAGAATCATCATAAATAGGACAAATTCTAATAAAACCGCCGTCTAAAACATTATAAACCACAATGGAGACCACCTAAATCAATTAGGCAATATTCTCTTAAAATTGATGTTATAAGCACAAAAAGTACTTCTATAAATGTCAAAATTGCTCCCATTTATTGGAGAATTTATCAAACGGATGCCAGTTTCTTTCGTTAGATGACCACAATCAACAACAAGACAACAGTTTCTATTCCTCCTGCACAAATTTTCAAATGCCTATAGCTGCAATTTATGTTGACTTTTGCCGTACATGTAGAATATGCCAAATGAACAACAAAACCGATAATGTCATTTGCAATGAACAATTCGTTTACCTATGTGACCCAACCTAAAAACGCAATGAACTTCTGTATCTTCTAGATTTCAAAACTGCAGAAGAATTCATTGCGGAAACAGGTACAACAGTTTCAGTTTTCAAGGGTGATTCCATGGCCGAGATGTATCTAGGCATTCTACATGAAACAACTAAAGGAGAGCCAATTATTCTTATGCTTGTCGGCATCGCACTCTCAACATAGGTCTACGACGTGAATTTGCTCATAAATTCATCGTCGCCATATTCTCATACAACTTGTGCAAAGTTATTGGACACTCGCCTCCGAAATTTTAGCGTTACATGTCATTCAGCCAACACCATTGCATCATTCAACAGAGATATCATATCGTCACAAAAGTACAACCCATCGCATTCAAAAAGCGACCACCTTTCACTGCTTAACTGTAAGCTTCCCATGAAGAGTTTTCAAGTCTATTGGAAGAGGGAATAATCTGACCATCGAAAAGTTCATAGGCATTACCATTGCACTTGTTCTCCAAATCAAACGGATCATAAAGCGCCCGTGGGGATTATCGAAAGCTAAATTCTGTACTGTAGGTTTTTTTCGGAGGTAGCGGTATATTTATCGATGCCATGTTATTCCTACATATGTCTGGTAGCTGACGTCGAAAAAAATCGGTTTCGGGTGCCGTGCTTGAAATCAGTCTCACTTTCTACCCCAGTGTCGTGATGAAAGAAGGCAAAGTCGAGTACCATACCTGTATTATGAACAATAGTAAAAAGTAAATTAAAGTTTAAAGATAGTCAAAATTGACCGTGCTTTGTACGGCAACAAAATAAAATATTGTTAACACAAAGTTAAACTATAAGCACATAAGCTGTAAGTCCTAGATTAAAATTAATAAATCCAGAGTACCTTAGCAGTATAGTTTTGGAGTCACTGATAATCGATCAAGAACTCACATACATGTAAATCTTGGCTTTGACAGCTTAGACACAGTAATTCACTTTATGCTACTGGCGTGTTATGCGCGGGTGTGCGTTGTTTTTAAACAAAACCCGATTAATTACAAATAAAATTGCAGTTCAAGAAATCTCAATTAAAACTGCTTGAAACTATCAGAGATTGTTTCTAAATCATAGTTAGGAGAATGATTGTCTAAAACCAAAATTAGCACATGTGACCCTAAGGTGAACAGGATATGTTGTAAAGCGGAGCCGCGCGTTACAGTATATCTCATTCCTAATATAAACATCTTGCTTGAAAAACACAGCAGCACCAATGATTTTTCAGTGAATGACCTCAGACAAGCCTACCACAACATTCCGGTAGCTGCTTCTGAATTTTCTTTTGGGGCCACTGTGGAACAAGAGATCGACGGTGTTCGGAAACTTATCAGTTTTTCTCGCATACTATGCAACCAGTAGAAACCAGATATGACTTTTTCAGTCAAAAACTCCTCGCCATCCATTACGCAATGCGTCACTTCATCGGTATTATTGGAAACAGCAGTTTTGGTGTTTTTACAGATGATGCACCACTAGTTAACGTACTACGGAATGCGACTTCACCCACCGCAGTACCCTGCTTTAGTAAAAAGGCAGCTGCCACGAGGCTGATACGATCTTTCATGTTAAGGGACAACCAAATATTATAGCAGACAAACTTTCCAGGCTAGACGTCTCGCTACAACCACTTTCACCTTCGCCATTCTCAGTCAACTCCCTAACTCTCAGTGAATCTCAACTAACACAAACCCAGTACAGTGAAACTCATATTCAAAGATCGTAGCTCGTCACCTCACCAAGTTCGTATGTCGACTTTGGAAAAATTTACCCATTGTTGACTTCACGGGTACTAGCCCAACAAGCCAGTTCTGTCGACCAACCTTCAGAGAATATTTTCAAATTCATCCACTCACATTTTCATCCAGGGAGTAAAGCGACTGTCAAACATCTTGCATATCGTTTCTGGTATCATAGACTCAGGCAGAACGCTAAGCGATGGGTCTCCGAGTGTCCATTAATAGCAACTGGGTCGATACCTTACCTTTAGTCTTACTTGCTATGCGTTCCAGTATACGTGAATCTTTCCAATCTTCTGCGGGACAACTCTTCTATGCCATGGACCTGCGCCTCCCTAGCCAGGTCCGACGTTTACTACCCGCAGAGGATGACGCACAAGTCGAAGCTTCTCGCTTTTAACTTCATTTCGGTGACATGTCTGACCAGCAGCCGAGACACATTCCTCGGCCAGTTTTTGTTTACCCGCACCTCCGCAGCTGCAAGAGAATACTCGTAATTTACGCCGCTATTCTTGCGCCTTTACAACCAAAATATCGCCGTCCATACTCGATTTTTTTCAGACAGTCGATATACTTCAATACCACGCAAGTTTAGACACCTACTTCGGTAGACATAGACAGGTTGAAACCTTTTATCGACTGCCTGATCCTGGCGACGTACAACTTTCTATACACGCTTCAGGCACCATATGTCTACAATCTCAACGTAGTCATAGATTGCTTTGCATTACATGTTGCTGATAATTATTTTCACATTAATTTTTTCTTTATTCTATGTATCAAATTTTAACTTTCTGCGTACCACTTTTTCTCTATTTCCGTGATCCCATGGATCCTCATGATTCATTACCTTTCCCTTACAGACGTGGTATGAACAGCTGTTTTAAGCTAACAATTGTGTGACATTTTTGAACGGTTCTTTGGTATTATTAAATCTCTGCTGCAAGGTTCGTGTAAACATTTCCCCTTATCACTTGATTTTCATATATTATTTTAAATCGTACTGTTGAAACGTATGGCTCACACAGTCTATTATCGTATGACCAACTATCTATAGCTAACGCCTTGTTTAGCAACATTAAGTAGTCATCGGCTTCTTTTCATGGTATAGGTCACTATCATGCATAAAGCAACTTCATCAGTTACAAATTACACATTCGCTACGAATATCATCGAGCGCACACACTCTAGCTCTCTGGTCATATCGAACTCTCATTGATAGTGATCCAACCTATGAAATTGACATTAATTTATTATTCTTATTGATATTACGGAAAAGATATCAAAATCGCTTTAGGTAAAAATTGTGGATATTCTATTTCAAAGTGTTCCTTGCCGGAAGAGCAAACTGCAATAATCAGTAGGACGGTGAGCGTACGCACTTTTTTGAATAAAAATATTGTAATACATCATATTATGATATAATGGATAATAGCAGTAAATTTTGAGGAATTTAATTGTTCTAACTGAGATGATCATTACGCATATATAGGATATCCGTTAAAAGTAATATTTTAGGTTTTACACGAAATATTTGTTTCGTTACCGTAGGTTAGTAAAATGTATAAATAATTATCGATTTATTTCAGGAATAATTACTTATTCTACAAACAAATATTATATACTCAATCGCCTGGAGAGGAACGATCAAATTTTTTAGAAGAATGTGGAGCACTCGTAATCATCTGTAAGCTTTCCTGGACGGTTCTTTTGCGAATAAGTACCACAAACTTTTTCAGCGTTCACATAGATCCTACATGTACAAATGATTACGCTTGACCAAGTGTCTTTGAAGCTTACAGCTCTTTCATAGGGTAGTCGACTGAGAAAGTTATAATAATGAATTAAACTGTTTTATTGCCGCTTCAAGAAATTATCTGTACAAATTTATTTAATAATGACAATATGATATATGTATTTATGAATAAATTTTATCGGAAATATTAGTTTATGTTAAAAATGTGCACGATTTCCGGAAGAATTTTTAATAAACTTGTGCTTGTGAGAAATAAATTTATCAAATGAGGTCAAACATATCCATTCCCAAATACAGCGGCTAATTTCTTAACAGTTGTATAATTGTCTCGAACATCAATTAACTTTTCATGGAATAATGTAAGATTTTGAGATTCAGGTCTATCAAGTTTCTAATTATTTAAATAGAAATATGGCCTTTACTTAAAAAATTTGCATAAAATAATGTGTATGTAACGTGTTACTTGTTTTTTACGATATTGAATATTCAATGAATACACTTTAGGTGACTTTTGCGAAATTTATCATTCCCTACATTAGTTTGATAGCGGCTGTGGAGATCCGTGCACAAGATTAATCCACGGCTTTTTCTCGATGTGTGATGAGAGAAGACTGATGTGAAGGATCACACATGTATTGTAAATGGTTTCGCATATGAAATCATAATTGGTCAAAATTGACCGTGCTCTAGACGGCAATAAAATTAAATTTTAACACAAATGAATGTCTTAAACACCAGTCACAGTCAAACTAAATTGTCCGTACTCTAGACGGCAAAAGTTAAAATAGTATTCATCAAGATGAGTGTTTCATGCACAAGTCACAGTTAAACAAAATTATCCATGCATTAGCCGGTGGTAAAATGAACGCTACTGACAAATTTGCATGTATTTCACACAAACTATTATTCCTTCACAAATGTCTGAATTGAAATGATTATATGCAACCGATTGAAAATACATGATGATATGAACATAGTCACTGTTAAAAGTTGTCACTGAAATGAATTGATGAAATTCGTGTAAAGACTTCAATGACAAAGATTCACAAATAATTAGTTCACTGTTTGCTATGTTTGTAACTCATGTCATTATAATAATCCATTATTCTCTGAAATTCGGATAGGCATAGTTAAATGTGAACAGTAAATCCCTCGCGTAAACTGCGAATAATCCAACTGAGCGAAATGAATCCACTGTGACACAATAATCCACCGCGTGTTCCATGCGTATCGCGCGCGGTTCTGTATATTTAATAAACAACCCTATTAATTACAAATAAAATTGCAGTTCAAGAAATCTCAATTAAAACTGCTTGAATATAACAGAGATTGATTCTAAAATCACAGTTAAGATAAATATTGTGTAAGAACAGAGTTAGATTGTTTGACCTAAAAGAGCACTGTATATGTCAAAATCGAACATCGTTGGGTTGTAACGCGGAGCAGCGTGTTACAACAGGTCTCGTTTCACCAGTTTTCAATATATTCACAAGCAATTCGAAGTTTTTTAATTTTCTTATCTATTGGCAGACTTCGTATGATCTTTTCCATTGGTTTTGATTGTCTATGTTCTCAGTTATTCTTCAACTTCTTTGCTGTTGCTAATTTCCTTTGTAGAAAGGTGTTATCATTTCCTAGGAAAATATAGTGGAAATTAGAGTACTCACCTATATTTCATCATTGCCTCAGATTGTATGTTCGCTGGTCGTTGGGATAGCTTTATAACGACAGGTCTCGGGCGACACACCCTGTTACAGTTTATGTTTTCGGCTTCAGTTGTATTTTCGGTTATAACATTCAGAATTCTCATCCAGAATAAATAATATTAACTGGTTTTGTTTGGCGTTACGAGCCAAATTTGCATTTGCTGGTATATTCAACAATTCTTCTCCGGATTTATTAGTAGTTTTAGAATAGAATAGCATAGTATATCTTTGTTTGGATTCAAACCACACATGTTCCATCAAGTAGATAATACTATTAAAAATGTACAATATATAGAATATATCACATCAGACAAATATATCCATTAAGCCTCGTATAGATAAGAAAATCTTGATAATTTTGATATAAGCTTTATCAACAGCTGAACAGCCAGCAATAATATTACTGCATACGCTTTATCTATTTGGATACAATTATCATCATTAGGGCAAAAAACGGTCTTTTAATTTAGTCGCATTTATAGAATAATTGATGATATACGTAATAATAGCTTTATTATCGATGAAGCAAGCTTGAGCTTTCTTCATTAGTTTCGTTTGTTAAACTTGTGAGGTATATTGCAACTGATGAAGGCTATCGATAAGTTTAGTCAAAATATATTGCAAAACGAAAATTACTAGAACAATGCAAGCTGCGTTAGTCAAAACGCAGATCAGGTTATTTTAATTAATGCGGGTTCGCAAAAACAATCCTCTCTCAAGTTTATGGCTTATTTTTCAAATACTTTTCTCGTTGGATTCCAAGTAGCGGCGATAGATTCCAGTATATACTGTTGTAAATTTCTGACGTTCTGTAGGGTATTTATATTTATTAGCGCCTTGTTTTCTTAGAGCACCTAATTATTCTTTCAATTTTTCTCAGCATAAGCTGTGTGGAGGTTAATTAATTTATTTGACATCAATTAACACCTCATATAAAAATAAATCAAATTTTATTTTTTGGACGTTTGATTTTATCGCTGGTTTCATAAAACAATATTGTGTTTCTAAAAAAATTGTACATATTGTCGAAGGTTTTTACTGGTATTTAGTAATTAATACAAGAGTCTGGTGGAGATTTTGCGTTGCGTGGTACGCTTTGCTGAATGGTTCTGGATTTAGTTATTCTAAATTTGATGATCATACCGCATATATGGATTATCCGAGCTTGGTATCTCAGAGGCTCTCTTATGGAAGTGACCAAAGGGTCTCTACAAAAGATGGCGACCGCGCCAGGATTCTCTATGCGGGAAGATGTGATATAAATGATCGTTTTTGCTGCAATTCCATGGATAGCAATGTTAACCTCACCATGTACAGACCTGAATGTGTCGAAAATGCAAAATTCTTTTTAAACTAAGAAGAATGACAAACCTTACAGAAAGGTTTGCCACCGCCTGGTGGTATTTGCCTGGGCCTGTAAAAACGAATCTAGTTAGACTCAGAAAATTTGTCACCAAGAACGAACCTGGATGAAGAACTTAATGGACAATTTCAACCCGTGAGGATAGAACGGATGACTGACTTATTACGTCAGGAAAAGTTAGGAAATCAACTCCCATTTGAATTTTATGACAAACTTATTTCAAGTTCCATCGGGTTTGATATTTATGACGAAGTTACAAACAGTATATTTGTAGCAGAATTGACTGTTAGATTAAGAACCACTTCGAATGTATATGATACATTGGAACTAAAGTGGCCAAAGAAGCTCAAAGGGTTGAACAAAATGTATCTCCAGATAAAACACAAGTTGTATGCAGTAACAGCTGTTTCACGCCTTGAGCAGCAACTCAGACATCTCTCAGAGAGCCGCTTGATCGTAGAGAATGAATTAAGTACTCTCCGACGGGATGCGGGTTGGATGAAACACAAAATGCAAAATTCCAAAAGAGTTAGGGTGAACTCTCGTGGTCAAAGTTCAACTTCCACGCACTGGAGAGGCGAATCGCTTGAGGGTAATCAAAGACCACGTGAGTGGTCCATTTCGCATCGTAAATACGCCGGGTTTGGAAATTGTCAGGGTGAAGGATGCAGGTTTCCATTCTTGGTTGGTCCCCGATGTAAAGGAAGCAATTGTCCTGTGGCCTGGTTTAAGCCGCCGTAAAATTACTAGAAACCCCGATAGTAGGAGCTGTAGGAGGGTGCGCTTGAAAGGCTCCTACATATGCACATTCGAGGCATCGTTAACTCATCTAAGTTAGGTTCGAAAGCTTCTATCGAAGTATGCGCAGTAATTCAGTCCGTAAATCTGTTAGATTTCAGCTGGAAGAAAATCTCAAAAAGGTTGCAGTTTATAGCAACAATAAGTTCTTTATAGCAGATGAATTAAATAGGTTAAACTTCCTGATAGATATGGGTGTATAGGTGAGCATAGTTCGATCCGATGTGATGGAAATTGATAGCCCAACATTCGATTATCAACTATGGGCTGCCAATGGAAGTCCAATTGAGGTTAAGTGAGGTAATGAATTGTCAGTGACTTTGCGGCAGAAATTGCCATTTACGTGGAATTTTCTGGTTGCTGATATAAAGGATAAGATCACTGGGATGAATTTTTTATCTATTTTAACCTCGCGTTAGATCCAAAATCTAGGATCATTGGACAAAGCACTGGGATAGTGACTTACGCTGAGACTGGGACCTCAGTAGTTAGGTCAGTGATATTACCCAGACCCGTCGTCACCGCTGACTTGGTGGATGTCATCGACAAACACCTGGCGTTTCTCCACCATTCAATGATAAGAGGAAGGGTTTGAAGAAAGGCATAAAACTCCAAATCGAGTTGGTGGAACCAATACCCTGTTTACCGAAGGCTCAACCGTTAGCACAGCATAAGCAGCAGGCTGAGGGAAGAAAGAAATTATAGGCGTTCAAATTACAACTGTGCATCTCCAATAGTGGTAGTTCCCAAACCTGAACCAGATCAATGGAGGGTTTGTGGTAACTATCGTCTATTGAACTCGGTAACAAAAGGTGATTCGTATCCTCTACCGAACCAGAGTATTTTGTTTAGAGATGTAATGGGATATGAGTTTTATACTACGTTAGATCTGCGGAAAGCATATTTTCATGTGACTATGGAGGCAGAATCTATACCGCTTATCGCAGTGCAATTTCCTGTAGGTGGATCGCATGAATTCATGTGCATGCCTTTTTGTTTGAAGAATCCAATTCAGACATTCCAGCGTCTGTTGGAGGAAGTTCTTCAAGATTTCCATTTGATATATATATATATATTATATATTATATATATATGGTCAATCTAGGGTGGAATACCGGGAGCACTTGGACATCGTTTTATCTGAGCTGGAATATTATGTGTTGGTAGGAAAGCAAAAAGAGCAAGATTGGTTGCTTTACTGTTGAATTTCTTAGAAACTCCATTTCCAAGGATGGAATCAAACCCAAGCAATCAAAGATGTGTCAAAACCCATAACTGCACGTCAATTGCGTAGATTTTTGGGGATGATTAGCTATTATCGTTGTTTTATACCAGGTTTAGCTGGAATTTTAGGTTCATTGACTCGACATTTAGCTCGTCAACGGAGCAAGACCAAGAAGTCCTGGCCTGTTAATTTTAGCCATGACGACAAGGAGAATTTCCAATGGGCAAAAGATCTGTTAAGCCATGTTACCACATTAGCACCCATGGATTGGACTAAGCCGATTGGGCTGGTCAAAGATGCTTTCGATGTAGCCATTCCGGCAGTGTTACATCAGAGGGATAATGGTATAGTCAAGCCGATAGGATTCTATAGTCGGAAACATTGAGATCGTGAGAAGCGATGTGACACACTTGGAAAGTAGTAACTAGAGGTTTATTCTGCAGCGCTGCATTTTGAGCACTACCTAGATGGTCATCAGTTTTCGATATTTACTGATCATAAGCCTGTTGCTGGACAATCCGGCAATGTTTTCCAGATCTCCGCTTAGTAAGAATCGGACTCTCTTGCCTTCTGTATCGGTGCTAACTGGTCCCGTCGCATTTTTATCCTTTGCCTTAAGTATGCCTTTTAAAGGCATATCTGGGAGCCTTTGCAATGGAACCCCCCTACGGCTCCTACTAGCGGGGGCTTTATGCTTTTCCCGGTGATGGATTTCTCTCCAACGGTTTAGTGCTTTCTTTCCATCTGGGTCCACCTAATCGCGGGTATATACAATTTTCACCTTGGCACTTCGCACTTCGTCCGTACTCGCAATGTGCCTTACACCATCCGCGTGGCCCTTCGAAGCGTTGACGCGAGTGACTCCCTCGACGTCTAGTATATCTATCCTGACTCTGAAGTTGCGAAATGTCTCGACGTAAACTAGCAACTTCTCTACATAAGAAACGCAAGGTTTCTTGTATAGTCAGGTTGTTTTCGGCATCTGCCCTGACTGGCTGCACCGTGACAGAATCTGCTATTACAGCATGTACTTGTGGTTCCTGCTGTTTATACACACCGTCTAACCCTCTGAGTTTTGTTGGCCAATCAATGCTCATAGTGTCAAATACTTCCAATGTGGTTCTAAGCCTAATTGGTAGCTCAGCTGTGAAAATTGAGTTGACTACATCTCTGGATATATTCAACCTGGAAGCTTTTGTGCAAAGGCGTTCGTAAAATTCGGACGGTAATTGACGCCCCATTTTTTCTAAGCGTAATAATTCGCACATTTGCGCCGATCTTCCAGGCTGATATCTCTGTTGAATTTCAGCCATTAATAACTCAAATGCATTGTACGGTTTTTCTTCCACAGTTCTGTCTCTGAAATTTTCCAAGGCATTTCGGAAATTTTCAGGCAATGCCATCCATGCTGCAACAAATTTCTCCATAGGATTTACAATATTATAAGCACTAAATATCATTTGGGCATCTCCGACCCAACTTGAATGTTTTTCAGATTTATACTGCGGTAGACTTAAAATTCTTGGACTGGCGCGGTCGCCAAATTTTGTAGAGGCTCCTAACCTATTCGTGTCTGAGAACCCCATAGATGCCAGATCGCTTGTAGTCCTAAAATTTACAGTAGAATCTGATAAGCTTATATTTTCATTCGCATCTGCTAAATTCAAACCTGCAATATCTTGCGCTAACTTGCTAGTGTCCTCAAATTTAAGATCTGCATCCATATCTATGAAATTTAATTATTAAATAGACACTTAATGTTAGGCAAATCGGGATGTGAAACCTGTCTCGTACAAAACACCCAAACAAATAATCTGGAAAGAAATAGACGTGAACAACAGAATTATTAAATTACCTGTTCCAGAACGTCCCTTCTATGCGTGCATCAATAAAAATATAAGACAGTATAAGCAGGAATATATTGTAGTAATTGATTAGTTTTTAATGAATAAAAATGTGACAATTGCAGCTGGCCAAAGCTGATACAACCAGTCGATGTGTAGAGGTTAAATTAATTATTGGACACCAATTAACCTCTCATACAAAAATAAATCAAGTTTTATTTTTGGACATTTGATGTTATCGCTGGTTTCGTAAAACAATATTGTAATTTTTGAAAAATATTGTAATTATTGGGAAGTTCTTTTGTTCATATTGTCGAAGTTTTGGACTTGTCTTGTCGAAGAAAAATGAGGGAGTTTTTAATCTGAGTTTCTGAATTGCACCAGCGGGACACTGCGTGATTCCATCTCCGACTCTTTGTGAATAAAACTTTGTAATCTTTTTGTCGATTTGTTCTTCTTGATGATCAGCGAAAAGAACCACAAGTTTGCTTTGGGTATTTAACTATCCTGTGGATATCAGCGTATCCGGGTAAACTTACTTAATTAATATAATATATAAATTACAAGTAATTTAATAATATCATGTCTGGTTTATAAAATACTGAGGATACAGAGCAGTTGGCTAGTGGACTTAAGGATTGTAGCTTAAGAGATAGTTCAGAGGAACTTAAGTGTTCCAAGATAGATGATCATTCCGCATATATATGGATTTTCCGGGCCTGGCATCCAATAGACCCCTTTATGGCAGTAACCAAAAGGCCAGGATCCTTTATGTGGAAATATATAATGTAGATGATTGTTTTTGCCGCAATTCTATGGATAGCAATGTTAAGCTCACCATGTACAGACCAGACAACCTTTCTGAATGGGTCGAAGAAGCAAAATTTTATTTTAAACTAAAGCGGATGACCGACCCTATAGAAAGGTTTGACTCGGCCTGAGTGGTGCTTACCTGAGCCATTAAAAAAGAATCTATTAAGACTCAGAAATTGTGTTACTGAGAACAAACCAGAAAATGCATTTGAGCTTCTAGTAGAAGAACTCCATGGACGATATCAACCCGAGAGGATTGAACGGATGACTGACTTATTACGTCAGGAAAAGATGGGAAATCTACTTCCATCTGAACTTTATGACAGACTTATGTCAAACTCCATCAGGCTTGATATATCTGAGGAAGTTATAAATAGTATATTTGTAGCAAAATCGCCTGCTAGACTAAGAGCCACCTTGGATGTATATGATACATTGGAACTAGAGTGGCCCAAGAAGCTCAAAGGGTTGGACAAAGTGTATCGTCAGAAGGAACCTAAGGTGTATGCAGTAACCGCAGATTCACGCCTGGAGCAGCAACTCAGACATCTCTCAGAGAGTCTCCTGACCATAGAGAATGAATTTAGTACCCTCCGCAGGGATGTGGGTTGGATAAAAAACAACAAGGAAAGTTCCAACAGAAGTAGGAGTAAATTCTAGAAATCAACGTTCAAATTCCAAGCATTGCAGAGGCGAATCGAGTGAGAGTGTACAAGGACCACGCGAGTAGTGCATATCGCATCGCAAATACGCCGAGTTTGGAAAATGTCAGGAAGGGGGATGCACGTTTCCAAAGATGCGTGGTCCCCGATGGAAAGGAAGTAGTCTTCCTGTAGCCTGGTCGAAGCTGCCGGAAAACTAATGAAGCCCCTCTCTAATAGGAGCCGTAGGGGGTTTGCGCATGCAAGGCTCCAAGGAATGCATATTCAAGGCATGCTAAAATCATCGAAGTTAGGTTCGGAAGCTTCGATAGAAGAGACGCGCGGTAATACACTCCGTAAATCTGTTAGATTTCGGCTGTCAGGTAATCTTAAAGAGGTTGCTGTTTATAGCAACAATAAGTTCGTTATAAATGATGAACTTAGCGGCTTAAATTTCTTAATAGACACGGGTGCAGAGGTGAGCATAGTTCGATCTGATGTGGTGGAAATTGATAGCCCCACATTCGATTACCAACTATGGGCTGCTAATGGAAGTCCAATTGAGGTTAAGGGAGTTAAAGAACTGTCAGTGACATTGGGGCAGAAATCTCCATTTACGTGGAATTTTCTGATCGCTGATATAAAGCATAACATCATTGGGATGGACTTTTTGATCCATTTTAATCTCGCTTTAGATCCCAAATCTACGACCATTGGACAAAGCACTGGCATAGTGACATATGCTGAGACTGGGAACTCAGTAGTTAGGTCAGTAAGACTACCCAGACGCGTCGTCGCCGATGACTTGGCGGATGTCATCGAGAAACACCTGGCCGTGTTTCTGCCATTCAATGTTAAACGCAAGGGTTTAAAGACAGGCATAGAACACCAAATCGAGTTGGTGGAGCCACTACCTTGTTCGCCGAAGTCTCAACCGTTAGCACAACACTAGTTGCAGGTTACCATTGAAGAATTTAAGCGGTTGAGAGAAGAAGGAATTTGTAGGCGTTCAAATGGTAGTGAAACCAGAAAAGAGCAAAATTGGTTGCTCTACCGTAAAATAACTTGGACACACCATTTCCCAGGATGGAATCAAGCCCTTGGAAGACAAGGTACAAGCAATCAAGGATGTACCAGAACCTAGAACTGTACGCCAGTTGCGTAGATTTTTGGGCATGATTAGCTACTATCATCGTTTCATACCAGGTTTAGCTGGAATTTTGGGGTCGCTAACTGGACATTTAGTTCGTGAACGGAGCACGATCAAGAAGTTCTGGCCTATTAATTTTAGCCAAGACGACAAGGAAAAATTCCAGAGGGCCAAAGATCTGTTAAGCCAAATAACCACATTAGCACCTGTGGATTGGACTAAGCCGTTTGAGCTGGTCACAGATGCTTCTGATGTAGCCATAGGAGCAGTGTTACATCAACGGGAAAATTGTATAGTCAAGCCGATTGGATTCTATAGTTGGAAACTCCAAGATCGCGAGAAGCGATATGATACGCTTGGAAAGGAGTTACTAGCGGGTTTATTCTGCAGTGTTGCATTTTGAGCACTACCTAGATGGACATCAGTTTATGATATTAACTGATCATAAACCGTTGTTGAGTATCCTTGGGAAAGCGAATAGACTAAATTATTCTCGGCGGGTGAATTCACAGAAAACCCGACTCGCAGAATTTGATTTTACCATTAGTCATATCTCAGGAAGAGATAATGTGGTGGCAGATACTCTCAGTAGACCAGACGTATCAGATGAAGATATGATTCGTTCAGAGTCACTCGTATGCTCTATTGTATCTTCTAATGATTTTGTCCAGCAATTGGTGGAAGCACAAGGTCTTGATCCTTTAGTAGCTGTGTTGGAAAAGAATCCTGCATATACACGCAGGAAGATTGGAGATAATTGGTTATTATGTGAAATCTCCAGGAGCCCACCTAAACCTTATGTACCGTTAGAATTAAGGTATAAGGTAATTCAGCAGCTACATGAATTCAGTCATCCTTCCATTAAGGCAACTATCAGGATGGTCACTGATAGATATGTATGGCCAAAGATGTCGAAAGACATAAGAGCCTGGTTAAGGACATGTGCCCGGTGTCAAACTTGTAAAGTTTGGCGTCATACCAAAACTGAAATTAAAACGATTGGTATACCAGCGGGTCGGTTCATGCATGTTCATATTGATATAGTAGAAATGCCTGAGATTTATGGCCAAAAGTATTTACTCACGATGGTCGATCGGTTCAGTCGTCAGTTTGAGGTAGCAATCCTGAAGGACATGGCAGCTGAAGAGGTCTTACTTATGTTCTTGCATAATTGGGTGTCGCGATATGGTGTACCGGTAAGGGTAACTACTGATCGTGGTAGTCAGTTTATGTCTGAACTGTTTATCAGATCATTGAATACAATAGGGATAGAAGTAAGACACACATGTGCTTATAATCCCAGAGCTAATGGGATGGTTGAGACACTGCACAGGGAGCTGAAGTCTGCATTACGCTGCACCGGTGGATCCAGTTGGATACATGATTTGCCCATAGTTTTGTTGGCAACGCGAAACAGATACAGAGTTCAGTTAGGAACATCCATAGCAGAACTTGTTTATGGAGAGCCATTGAGGTTACCTGGAGATCTTCTAATAGAAGCTCCAAGTTGTCTCGATTGGGCCTCTAGTTCAGTAGATTGGTTTGTTGGAGCATTGAGAGATAAAATGAGTCGTTTAGCTCCAACCAAAACTAGAAGTCCAAAGTCCAAATGCTATGTTTCTTCAGATTTAAAGCTGGCATCGCATGTATATATAACTAACGAAAACAGACAGAATTGTCTGACTCCATTCTATAAGGGGCCATTTAAAGTCAATCATATGACTGAGAAAAATGCATTTATCTAAGTAAATGGCACTGTAGAATGTGTAACACTGGATCGCTGTATTCGACAGTTTATTTGTACGGAGGAGGAGATTAAGGAACAGTATTCACCGAAGTACCCAGAAGTTGAGGCCAGATGTGACTCAGAAATTGGGGAGAAAAACGAAGAGTCGAATAAATATGATAAAGAAGTAAAGATTAAAACCAAGACAACTGAAAATAAAGAACAATGTGATATGAATATGAAATCTGGTGAAGTACCAGCACAACTTGTTGAAACTCGGTCTGGAAGAATCATCAAGAAACCGAAGAATGAAGACTACATCATGTATGGTTAGTCATCTTAAACATGAGGGTGTATGTAGAGTTTAAATTAATTATTGGACACCAATCAACTTCTCATATGAAAAAAAATCAATTTTTATTTTTGGACATTTGATGTTATCGCTGGTTTCGTAAAACAATATTGTAATTTTTGAAAAAATATTGTAATTATTTTGGAAGTTCTTTTGTTCATATTGTCGAAGTTTTGAACTTGTCTTGTCGAAGAAAAATGAGGGAGTTTTTGATCTGAGTTTCTGAATTGCACTAGCGGGACACTGGGTGGTTCCATCTCCGACTCTTTGTGAATAAAACTTTGTAATCTTTTTGTCGATTTGTTCTTCTTAATGATCAGCGAAAAGAACCACAAATTTGCTTTGGGTATTTAACTATCCTGTGGATATCAGCGTATCCGGGTAAGCTTACTTAATTAATATAATATATAAATTACAAGTAATTTAATAATATCATGTCTGGTTTATTAAATACTGAGGATACAGAGCAGTTGGCTAGTGGACTTAAGGATTGTAGCTTAAGAGATAGTTCAGAGGAACTTAAGTGTTCCAAGATTGATGATCATTCCGCATATATGGATTTTCCGGGCCTGGCATCCAAGAGACCCCCTTATGGCAGTGACCAAAGGGCTTCTACAGAGGATAAAAATGCTCGAAAACTCAAAATGGCGCACAATTCAAAGTCAAGTATTTAAATAAAGAAAGTTCTGGAAAAATAAATGATAAAATTATTTTTAAATAAAATTCGTTAAAATCAGCCAAAATGGTTTTGTAACGACACAAATCAATCGCCGACATATTGCGTAAATTAAATTCAAATTTATTTACGTTGCACCAATGAGAAAAAAGCGAAATTGCCGTTTAACCACGTTTAACCAATAGTGTGCAAGTAGACATATTGCATGCTATTTAAGCACGGTAATTTGCCATGCAAGTCAGTTGTGTCGTATGTGCGTTCTGCCTCGTGTTACACATGTGCGTGCTGTCGGCTGTCAATACCTACGCTGGATATTGATTTGTTTCACCAACAATTGGCAACATTCGTGACTCACCGTGTTGCTCTTCAACCAGCAAGACGAGCCAATTAATGCAGAACTTCAACCAAATCGTCTTCATCGTGATAACAACAGCAGGAACCACAACCAGAGTCCACCCAAGGAACAGAACATCAACTTACATAGATATAACTTACGAGAACGCCGCCAAGGCCCTGTTAAGGGCCCCCATATCAGTAACTAATCTCTATTCAGAGCACCTTAACCGAGTTTGTAACGTCGTACGGCATTTACTTGAAGCCGGGGCGTTTACAAAATTGGCGACCGCGCCAGGATATTGATTATTGTTCTGATTTTTTTGGTATAAATAAAATTGACTTCCTTTTTCATCTATTTGGGATAAATAGATTGACATTTGTGTTTTCTTTACCCTGATCGTGGTTTTCTGGGAAATCTGTTGGGTATATATTCGTGGATTTGTGAAATTTTTTTGGGGGGTATAATAATAATAAACGGAGCCTCTGTTCATCTTTCCTACGTACAAAACGGCACCGTACGTACTGTTCTGCGCTCATTCAACTGTGGAAAATAATAATACATTGGCATCAAAGGCCGACGGGGCCTCTGTTCATCTTTCCTACGTACAAAACGTGCTTTTGTTCTGCGCTCATTCAACTGTGGAAGCTGTTTGTGGGTAAGCGTTTCGTTAAAGTATATTTATACATTTTCATATTGCTTATAAATTTATGCTTTTAAGATCCCGTAAGATTGTTAAAATGTCAGGTCCAATTTTAGATATTGATGTTCCTGTTTGGGATGGAGATAGTGAGCTATTCTTTATGCGCGTAGACTCCGCTTTCTCCCCGTTTCCTGATTATGACAGTCATCAAAAACTGTCGAAGGTTTTTGCTAAACTACCTTCTGAATTGCAGCGACGGATTTATCCTAAGCTTGAGGCCATTAGGAAGCTACCTAATCCCATTTTGGGCCTACAAAACGAGGTAGAATCCTTGCTTGGACCCACGGAAACTGAGCAGATAATAAACAAATATGCGCAGTTAGATATGCCAAATCTTGGCCCCATCGAAATACTGAGGGAATTACGGAAACGTTGGTATAAAACCAACATTTCTGACCATGAGGCTAAGGTTATTTTTATTAACAATCTTCCCCAAACATTAAAACTCTTTGCCAGACAGCTCCCCAACACTCTCTCTATAGATGACTTATCTCAGAGATGTGAGTTAGAATATAGGGTTTTGGAACCCAAAGTGAATCCATCATCCTTTTCTTCACCCCCGCAAGATGATAGAATCTCCTCTTTAGAGAGAACAGTGGCGAACATGGCCAAAGTTCTAGAAGGATTGGCCATTACCAAATCCGAGATAAATCAAGTGAATTCTCGACCAAAATTCGTTTCCAAGTCAAATTATAATGGTAGGCGGCGATCGAGATCTCCGCAATCCTTTAATAAATATGCTCCAAAGAACTGGTGTTATAACCACCAGAAGTTTTTTATGCTTGCCAAGTTTGTCTTTGTCGTTCCGAAGAATTTCCGAATGAGTGTCAATTTCCACAGCTGACGGAGATGACAACAGACCGCAGGCACAAGGGTGCATCAGTATCGGGAAACGTCTGGCGCAGGAAGTAGAAGACCGTACTTTCTGCACATCAACGGCATCAACGGCGCTACAGGGAAGAAGCCAACTACAATCCGACATCCCTGTCGACTCTTTTCGTCCACGCCGAATTTTTCACATAGAGAACCAAACAGACAATGCCGGTCGCAATCACCAGCCTACTTGTTTGCATGACCCGGCCAAACAGCCCAACGAACTTCTGCACCTTCTAGATTTCAAAACTGGCGAAGAGTTCATCGTAGACACAGGTGCGGCAGTCTCAGTTCTCAAAGGTGATTCAATGGCCGAGATGTCGCTAGGCGTTCTTCTCGCAACAGCTACAGGCGAGCCCATACCAACTTATGGCTGCCAATACCGCACACTCAACATAGGTCTACGACGTGAATTTTCCCACAACTTCATCATTGCCAAGGTCTCACATAATATAATAGGCCTTGATTTCCTTCTAAAATTTCGGCTCATTGTTGATCTTGCCAATCAAAAAATCATCGACCCCTCCACCGGACTTGAACAAAGCTTTTGGACACTTGCCTCCGAGCGTTTGGAGTTACAGGTCATTCAGCCAACCCCAAGGACAACCTATTGCACTCAAGAAGCGACCACTGGCTCCTGCTAAGCTGAAAGCTGCCAAAGAAGAATTCTCAAGGCTTTTGGAAGAGGGAATCATCAGACCATCGAAAAGTTCATGGGCGTCACCACTGCACTTAGTCTCAAAATCAAACGGATCGTACAGAGCCTGTGGAGACTACCGTAAGCTAAATTCAGTGACAAAATCTGATGCTTATCCTATTCCAAATATCAGCACTTTACTTGAAAAACTCAACGGCAGCAATTTCTTCTCAGTGATTGACCTCAGACAAGCGTACCATCACATACCGGTAGCACCAGAGGATATCGAGAAAACTGCAGTCATCACTCCATTTGGCCTTTTTGAATATCTTTACATGCCTTTTGGACTTAAGTGTGCTACTCAGACATTTCAAAGATTCATAGACAACATACTTCGCGACGACTCTGCTTATTGTATGTCATATTTCGATGACATTATGGTATTCAGTCCAGATCTAGAATCTCATGCGAAACATCTACGAAATGTCCTCTCACGCTTATCCAACCACGGACTCAA
The DNA here is from genome assembly GCA_029291075.1 of Eudiplozoon nipponicum. Taxonomy (NCBI): domain Eukaryota; kingdom Metazoa; phylum Platyhelminthes; class Monogenea; order Mazocraeidea; family Diplozoidae; genus Eudiplozoon; species Eudiplozoon nipponicum. Next base: position 9,592 of record JAQBSW010004425.1, on the reverse strand, counting down.
GATCAAGTGTGACAAGACGCAGATTGCAACTTCATCCGTCGACGTCTTAGGGCATCGTATCACGGCCCAAGGTATTCAACCGTTGCCGTCAAAGACGAATTCAATCAAGAATATCAAGTCACCAAGGACTGTGAGCGATTTGCAGAAAATCCTGGGAGTACTAAACTATTATCGCAAGTTCCTTCCAGGCCTTTCAAAACAACTTTATCCTTTGTGCAGGCACCTGCGGAACCGAAAAGGACTTAGCAAGAATTCCATCATTGCTTGGTCATCCGAAGACGAGGAATTACTTCGACTTGCCATCAACTCGTTAGCAAATGCCACAATGCTAACGCATCCAGATTTCGAAAAGCCATTTCTACTCACGACAGATGCGTCTGAATTCGCTATTGGAGCCACTTTGGAACAAGAGATCGACGGAGTTCGGAAGCCTATCAGTTTCTACTCGCGTACTCTCCAACCAGTAGAAACGAGGTACGACACTTTCGGCCGAGAACTTCTCGCCATCCACGACGCAGTGCGCCATTTTATCAGCATCATTGGCAGTAGCAGATTTGTTGTTTTCACAGATCATGCACCACTAGTTAGCGCACTTCGAAACGCAACTTCATCTATCGCCAAGTACCCTACCAGAGTGGAAAGACAGCTTTCTCGTCTAAGCGAATGGCAATTTGACGCCTTTCACGTCAAGGGCAAACATAACTTCATTGCAGATGCCCTGTCCAGGCCAGACGTCTCTCTACAACCACCTTCGCCGTCACCATTCACTGTCAACTCCGTGGCACTCAGTGAACCTGCACTAACGCCAACGCTCCTGCGAACTGAACAACGCGGTGACATTCATATTCAAAGATCAATAGCCCGTCACCCAACCAAGTTCATATGCCGTCTGTGGGGTGGCTTACCAATTGTTTACTTCACGGGTACGCAGCCCAACAAGCCAGTTCTGCCGACCAGCCTTCAGAGAAAAGTTTTCGATTCAATTCACTCAATTTCTCACCCAGGAAGCCAAGCGACTGTCCGACTTCTTACAGATCGTTTCTGGGGTCACAGACTTAGGCAGAATGTTAAACGATGGGTCTCAGAGTGTGCTATTTGTCAGAAAAACAAGATCACACGACACACTCGTTCTAAGTTGCATTATTTTCGGTCTACTTCTTGCCTAGCCATCGTCCACATCGACATAGTTCATCTGACAAAGGTTCAAGGTTTCAGCTACCTTCTAATTATTTTCGATAGATTTACACGGTGGCCTGCGGCATTATCTCTTGGCACCATTTCTGCAGACGAAGTAACTAACGAGTTTATCTTTGCATGGATATCCAATTATGGTGTTCCCAATGAGGTCATCACGGACAGAGGCACTTGCTTCTCATCTGATCGTTTCAAAACCACCTTGCGGTACATGGGATGCATCTTACGCCAGACGACTGCCTACCATCCACAAGCTAATGGCATGGTAGAGAGAATGCATAGGGAACTCAAAGCAGCTTTAGCATCCTCGTCCATTAATGGAAACTGGGTCGATGCACTACCTTTAGTTCTGCTGGCCATGCGTTCCCGTACTCGTGAATCCATTAAAACGTCTGCGTCACAACTCTTGTATGGCATGGATCTACGCCTGCCTAGTCAGCTCCCACGTCTACTACCGGCACAAGATGACCCACAAAACGAAGCTACCCGCCTTCGACTTCATTTCGGTAACATGTCCGAACAGCAGCCGAGACACACGCCTCGTCCAGTCTTCGTTCACCCACAGCTCCACAGCTGCAAGAGAGTACTCGTTCGCAACAATAATGCTGTTGCACCACTACAACCCAAGTATCGCGGTCCTTACCCGATTTTACTCAGACAGCCAAAATACTTCATCATTATGCAAGGCGCTACACCGACATCAGTAAGCATAGACAGGTTGAAACCGTTTATCGAACCACCTGATCCTGAGAGCGTTCAACCTTCTACACACGTCTCAGGCTCCGTCTGCTCACAATCTCAATAACCTGCTTTGTATAATGCGTAATTAATTTTTTTAAAACATTAACATAAACTATCAAAATTTTTTAACCTTTCGTTATTTTTCGTATTTGTCTCACGTGGCATAACCAGCTGTTCTTAGCTAACAATTGTGTAGCATTTTTGAATAGTTCTTTGGTATTATGCCATCTCTGAGGCAATGTTCGTTTACATATTTTTATGCAGTTACCTTTGATTTTAATGTATATATTTTTACATTATGTATTTCTCACACATGACATTACACTGCCTATTTTGGTATGACCAGCTACTTAGAGCTAACGCTTTCGTGTAGCAACACTAAGTAGTGATCAGCTTCATATCATGGTACAGGCCACTTTCAATGCATATCTCAACTTTATCAATTGCACAAAGACCACTCTACAAATGTCATGACCACAACGTCGAGCACTCTAGCTCCTTTGGTCGTATACAAACACATTGACAACGATCCAACCTACTTAGGTTTTAACTTAAACCTGGCAAATTCAGAGGCGATTTACCTGTAAATCTTCACGCTGCGGCTCCAAAACTTACACTGCTCTATTTTGCCTCACGTGCTATGACCGACCACTAGAGCTAACAATTTGTGTAGCAATTCCTAGTGGTTACCTGGCATCATATCATTGTTGAAGCAACCAACAAGCATATTTAATCCCAGCACTTATGGTTCATCATATTTTTGCTTAACTTGGTTCGAACTCTGTCATGCATTTCTTATCTAGCCTCGCAGAGAGGAATTTTTTCCTTTTTTTCAGAGAGGAAAGTGTTGTAACGACACAAATCAATCGCCGAAATATTGCTTAAATTAAATTCAAATTTATTTACGTTGCACCAATGAGAAAAAAGCGAAATTGCCGTTTAACCACGTTTAACCAATAATGTGCAAGTAGACATATTGCATGCTATTTAAGCACGGTAATTTACCATGCATGTCATTTGTGTCGTATGTGCGTTCTGCGTCGTGTTACACATGTGCGTGCTGTCGGCTGTCAATACCTACGCTGGATATTGATTTGTTTCACCAACAATTGGCAACATTCGTGACTCACCGTGTTGCTCTTCAACCAGCAAGACGAGCCAATTAATGCAGAACTTCAACCAAATCGTCTTCATCGTGATAACAACAGCAGTAACCACAACCAGAGTCCACCCAAGGAACAGAACATCAACTTATATAGATATAACTTACGAGAACGCCGCCAAAGCCCTGTTAAGGGCCCCCATATCAGTAACTTATCTCTATTCAGAGCACCTTAACCGAGTTTGTTACGTCGTACGGCATTTACTTGAAGCCGGGGCGTTTACAGTTTAAATTTATCAGTTAATGTTACTTTAATTTTTGGCGGAGGATTTATCTTGCTCAGCATAATATTTTTTAGCTTACTTTTTTAATACAATAAATTATCTATCTTTTGTGGGATGTAAATTGATTATAATTTGTACCTGTTTCTCAACAACAATTGTTTTAGAAATATTTGCTTTTAGTTTAATTGATTATTCTGCATTATTGCTTTGACTTTTAGTTTTAAACTATTAAAAATATTTCCGTGGCAGCCGTATGTACAATTGCTGGATTTAGATGAGTTCCAGAATTAAAAGCGGTTATGCTGGTTGCTGCAAAGGCTTTCTAAAAGTTATTTGCTTTGTCCCAAGTTATTTTCTACTAGCTGTTATTGCGTGGTCTTATTACGCTTATGTTTGCGCACTTTGCATTTTTTCACTTAAATCAGTTGTGCAGAAAGTGATCTATATATCTGTATTTCATCTCATACTTGTAATTTTTCTATGGTCTTACCTAAAAGCCAGTTTTACTAAGCCGATTGGGCCGCCAAAGAGGTAAATTTTGTAATTGCATGTTATTTTCTGTTTAACCACTGACTCGTGTAGAGGATGTTGAATCCTCCGCCTTTTATAAAATGACCTTGAATGATAAATTTAAACCACCATAGCTGATTGTAACAACTTTATTTAAAAAGAATTTTTTCTTTTTATTTTCCAGAACATTCTTTGTTTAAAGACTTGATTTTTATAATTGTGCGCTATTTTCAGTTTTTGAGTATCGTGCTTCCGAGCTGGTTGTAGATTTTCGTTTGCTGCATTTTTAACATTTCTCTCCATAATAAACGATTACAACATTGCACAATAAACATCTTTCAACACTTGCCTTGTGTTCTGATATAATATAACACTGAGGAGGAGTCTTGGAACAGGTAATTTATTTATTATTGTGGGTCACGTACACATCAAAGCAGATTATTGCTGAAGATATAGCTTTCCAACTTTCACCTTCCAAACGCCTAAAGTAAGTGTCAATTTAAGTATCATAATTCTTGATCATGAATGCCGATATTAAATTAGAAGATGTATTTCATTTAGGGCAGGACCTAATGGATTTAAATCTTATTGACACAGATAACAATGTAGGCAAAACAGACTCTACTGTGAATGTTAGGACTTCTAGCGAACTGGCATCTATGGGGCTTACTAATACCAATAGGTTAGGGGCCTCAACAAAATTTGGCGACCACGCCAGTCCAAGTATATTTAGTCTACCACAGTATAAGTCAGAGAAACATGCAAGTTGGGTAGGAGATGCCCAAATGATATTTGAGGCTTATTGTATTGTGAACCCTATGGAGAAATTTGTTGCAGCATGGATGGCATTGCCTGAGAATTTCCGAAATGCTTTGGAAAATTTCAGAGACAGAACTGTGAAAGAAAAGCCGTACAACGCATTTGAGTTATTAATGGCAGAAATTCAACAGAGATATCAGCCTGGAAGAACAGCGCAAATGTGCGAATTATTACGCTTAGAAAAAATGGGACGTCAGTTACCGTCCGAATTTTATGAACGCCTTTGCACGAAAGCTTCCAGGTTGAATATATCTAGTGATGTAGTCAACTCCATTTTTACAGCTGAGTTACCAGTTAGGCTCAGAACAACAATGGAAGTGTTTGACACAATGAACATAGATTGGCCGACAAAACTCAGAGGGTTAGACGGCGTGTATAAACAGCAAGAACCACAAGTACATGCTGTAATGGCAGATTCTGTAACGATGCAGCCAGTCAGGGCAGATACCGAAAACCACCTGACCACACAAGAAAGTTTGCGTTTCTTATGTAGGGAAGTTGCTAGCTTGCGTAGTGATGTCGCACAACTTCAGAGTCAGGTCCAGTATATTAGACGCCGAAGGAGTCACTCGCGTCAACGCTTCGAAGGGCCACGCGGATGGGGTAAGGCACAGGGCGAATATGGACGCAGTGCGAAGTGCCAAGATGAAAATTATAATTACCCGCGATTAGGTGGACCCAAATGGAAAGGAAGCACAAAACCGGTTGAGAGAAATCCGTCACCGGGAAAAGGGAAAAACCCCCACTAGTAGGAGCCGTAGGGGGGGTTCCATTGCAAAGGCTCCCAGATATGCCTTTAAAAGGCATACTCAAAGCAAAAGAGGCGACTAGTACAAATAGCACCGAGATAAAAGGCAAGAGAGTCCGATTCTCACTAAGCGGGGATCTTGAAAACATTGCCGGAGTGTCCAGCAACAAGTTCATTATTAAGGATGAATTATCTGGATTAGAATTTCTCATAGACACGGGTGCGGAGGTAAGCATAGTTAGGTCAGACGTGGTGGAAGCAGATTGCCCCACATTTGATTATCAACTATGGGCCGCGAATGGTAGTCCAATTGAAGTAAAAGGGATGAAAGAAATGTCGGTAACATTAGGCCAGAAATCTTCTTTCCTATGGAATTTTCTAGTAGCCGATGTCAAGGACCATATCATTGGCATGGATTTCTTGACACATTTCAAGCTGGCATTAGACCCCAAGGCTAGGACTATCACAGAAGGCGTAGGGACATCAATAAATAATGAGTCTAACGTGTCGGCAGTTAGAACAGTCCTCTTACCTCGTCCAACAGTCGCACATGACTTTGCCGATATTATCGAGAAGCACCTAGCAGTGTTTCAACCTTTTAGTGCCAAAAGAATAGGTTTGAAAATAGGAGTAGAACACCAGATAGAATTGGTAGCTCCGTTACCTTGTTCACCAAAGGCTCAACCATTGGCACAACACAAGCAACAAGTAGCTGTGTCAGAATTTCATCAATTGCGCGAAGAGGGGATTTGTAGAAGGTCAAATTCCAATTTTGCTTCCCCAATAGTGGTAGTTCCCAAACCTGAACCGGGTCAATGGAGGGTTTGTGGGAATTATCGTCTATTAAACTCAGTGACAAAGGGTGATTCTTATCCTCTCCCTAACCAGAGTACTTTGCTCCGAGATATAATGGGATATGAGGTTTATTCAACTTTAGATCTCCAGAAAGCGTACTATCAAGTACCAATGGAAGAAAGTTCGATACCACTCACCGCAGTCAGATTTCCAGGAGGGGGATCGCATGAATTTCTTCGAATGCCTTTTGGTTTGAAAAACGCCAGTCAGACATTCCAGCGTTTGGCTGAAGAAATCCTTCAGAATTGTCCATTTGCGAGAGTATATATAGATGACATAATAATTTTTAGTCGTTCACGAGACGAACATCGCACGCATTTGGAAACGGTTTTGACCAGGCTGGAACAATATGGATTAGTGGTCAAACCTAATAAGAGTAATATTGGTTGCTCTTCAGTTAAATACCTTGGTCATATACTTTCCAAAGACGGAATTAAGCCTTTGGAAGATAAGGTCCAAGCCATTAAGGACGTAACTGAACCCAGAACAGTACGCCAGTTGCGAAGGTTCTTGGGCATGATCAGCTATTATCGTCGATTCATTCCAGGTCTAGCCGGAATTCTTGGATCGTTAACAAGCCATCTCACTCTTGAAAAGAGCACGATCAAGAAGTCTTGGCCTATCATCTTGAGTCAAGAAGACCGAGAAAATTTCCAAAAGGCCAAGGATATGTTAAGTGACGTAACCACATTAGCACCTGTAGATTGGGAAAAACCTTTCGAACTAATCACTGATGCCTCAGATGTTGCATTAGGAGCAGTGCTACAGCAAAGAGATCGGGACGTAGTAAAACCGATTGGGTTTTATAGCCGTAAGCTTACTGATCGAGAAAAACGGTATGATACGTTTGGCAAAGAGCTTCTAGCCGTGTATGCCGCAGTGTTACACTTCGAGCATTACTTAGATGGTCACAAGTTTAAGTTATTGACCGATCATAAGCCATTGATCAGCATACTTGGTAAGACAGCTAGGCTTAATTACTCTCGTAGAGTAAATTCCCAAATAACACGGTTAGCAGAGTTTGATTTCACTGTGTCTCATATTGCTGGTAAAGAGAATGTGGTTGCAGATGCACTAAGCCGACCGAATGAAGCTGATGTCGATACGATATTTCAAGGTCCTTTGAAAAGTTTAGAAGAATCAATGCACGATTTCGTTAGTCAAATCGAAGAAGCGCAAGGACTGGATCCCTTTACATTGGTATTGTCCAAAAGACCAGGATATGTGCGTAAGCTCATAAGTGGCAAGTGGTTGTTATGCGAAACATCTAGAAGTCAACCACGACCATATGTGCCATTGGAGTTACGGGCCAAGATTATCCAAGTGTTGCATAACATGGGTCATCCATCCATTAAAGCCACCATACGATTAATCAACGACAGATACGTATGGCCACATATGTCTAAAGATATACGGGTATGGGTAAGAGCCTGTACCAAGTGTCAAACGTGTAAGGTGTGGAGACATACCAGAACCGAGATAAAGAACATTGGAATACCAAATGGACGGTTCAGACACGTACACATAGACATTGTTGAGATGCCTGAAGTAAACGGAAACAAATACTTGCTGACTATGGTAGATAGATTTAGTCGTCAATTTGAAGTGGCGATTTTAAAAGACATGACAGCACAAGAAGTTTTGTTCGCGTTTCTACATAATTGGATATCGCGTTATGGTGTTCCGGAAAAGGTCACTAGTGATCGCGGTAGTCAATTTATGTCAGAGCTTTTCGTAAGATCTCTCAACGTCATGGGAATCACTATAATTCATACTAGCGCGTATAACCCACGAGCAAATGGGATGGTAGAAAGGCTACATCGTGAACTGAAAGCTGCATTAAGGTGTACTAGTGGAACAAGCTGGATACACGATCTTCCTATAGTACTACTCGCCATGCGCAACAGATATAGGGCACAATTAGGAACTTCCATTGCAGAATTAGTTTATGGAGAACCATTAAGGTTGCCTGGAGATCTTCTAATTGAAACTCCAAGTAGTCTTGATTGGGCTTCTAGTTATGTAGATTGGTTTGTAGGAGCACTTAGAGACAAGATGTGTCGTTTGGCCCCAACCAAAACTAGAAAACCTAAAACTAAATGCTATGTGTCCTCTGATTTAAAATCGGCATCGCATGTTTATATTACTAATGAGAATAGGAAGAACTGCCTAACACCATTTTACAAAGGACCATACAAGGTCAAGAGGATGACTGATAAGAATGTCATCATAGAAATAAATGGCATTGAGGATTGTGTTACGTTGGATCGCTGTATTCCCCAGTTTATCTGGATTGACGGTGTGACCGAATTAAAAGATGCGTCGAATGACCGTTCCATGGGCGAATCTGAGGTGTGCAATCCCATCTTGCAGACACATAATGAAATGCAGCAATTTGAAAAACCGTTGCCTAACTTATCAAAATCTTATTCTGCTAATCATATGAAACATGCTTATTCAAACTTGGAATGGCCATACGAGAGAACCAGCGTGTTCTGATCAAGCGAGGATATTGCCAACCGTTAGTAGGGCACCATATGCCACTGAACAGTCTGGACACTACCACTCAGCCGAAGAACGATGATTACATCTACTATTAGTCGTTCCTCTCTGTTTTTGAGAAGGTGTCGTGTGAGGATGCTGAATCCTCCGCCTGTTATAGCATAATAACCAAATGATAATTGTAAACCACCATAGCCTGATTGTAACTATAAATTTCTGTCGGAGGAATTATCTTCTTTTATTTTCCAGAACATTCTGTGGGCGGTAAATGACACTTCAGATCTCATTAAAAGGTCTGCGCTATTTTCAGTTTCTGGTATCGTGCTTCCGAGCTTTGGCTGTAGCTTTTTCGTTTGCTGCATGTCGAACATTTCTCTAAGACACGGATTATAATACACTATCAACTACCTATTGCCATATTTGTTGTTCTGATATAATACGTAACATAGGAATTTAATTCTTGGAGCAGGTAATATTATTTAGTTTATTGTGCGGATCACGTACACATCAACGCAGCTTATTGCTGGGAACGTTATTAGCTTTCCAACTTTCACCTGCTTCCAAACGGATAAAGTAAGTGTCAATTTAAGTATCATAATTACTTGATCATGACTGCCGATATTAAATTAGAAGATGTATTTCATTTAGGGCAGGACCTAATGGACTTAAATCTTATTGACGCAGATATACAACGTAGGCACAAAACAGACTCTACCGTGAACTGTCAGGCCGTGTGCTAGCGAACTGGCATCTGGGGCTTTATTTTAGATGGGTTCTGCAGGGGCCTCAACAGCGGCTGTGCTCTGGCTGATAAGCAAATATATTGTTAACAATTGT
>JAQBSW010004424.1:0-69570 GCA_029291075.1 Eudiplozoon nipponicum | reverse complement strand
TATTGAAGCTAACATAATCTAAAGTCAACGACAATACGACTTCAATGCTAACTCACACTATATATAATATATATACCGAGTCTGTAAAGGATACTAACACTATGGCTATTGTGTTAGTAACCGATACCAACATTATTGTACCGAAAAGGTACATGGTGCTAAAACTATTGTTTCCGAGTCGGTACATGGTACCAAAATGATGGATATCAATTTATGCTATAGTTCACCGAAATTGCTCATTAACAAAATTTGTTAACACCAATTACTCTAGTAAATCAATGCACTCTGGCCTTGATCGATATAAGTTATAACATTTTGCGGTAAGCATGACATCATTCAATTCAATATATAACAGTTAAATACTGTTTGTTGCGAAGAGCTAATATATATGCAAGTATGTATTAGGTGTTGCGAACCAAGTAACAAATTAGTTCATTTGTGACTAGAAGGATAAACCAGAGGCAGCATGAACGGAAAGTATAAACTCATGCACATACTTTCGTGCTTACTGACGACTTATTAATTTGAGCCGGTATTACGCCCTTTAACCACTATATATTTGGTCAAAGAATGTGGAATAATAGGACGGTACAATCTGCTAGACTGGTTTACACATTCGTCTAGGAGATTGTACCGTCCTATTATCCCACAATCTTGACCAAAATATATAGTGGTTAAAGGGCGTAATACCGGCTCCTACTGATGAGTCGCCAGTAAGCACGAAACGAATGTGCATGAGATTATACTTTCCGTTCATGCTGCCTTTGGTTTATCCTTCTGGTCACAACTGAACTAATTTGTTACTAGGTTCGCAACACCTAATACATACTTGCATATATATTAGGTCTCCGCAACAAACAGTATTTAACTGTTAAATATGTATCATGTTTGCCCTGGTTTGATTCCCAGACGCGCCAGACCTGTGAAGTAATTAAAAAGATTTTGTGTTGCTATATTTAGCGGGTGAAAACAAATTTTTAAAATAAATAATATTTTTTTTACGATTATACTCTACATTGCATGTATATCACCTAATGTGGTTTAAAGACAAAATAAAAACATTGGTATTGATCTCGAGAAGTAGTAAACAAATCAACAAAACCTCGCTGGAATAAAGTTAGTTGACATATCTTAGAATTCACTGTCCAATGTAAACAAAATTTATAACCAATAACTAGATTACAAGAAGTGTAAATTTATCTTTCGTTTACATTAAAAGTTTACATATTCATTAAGCTGAAGCGCATAACCTATTACAATATTTATAAGTGACAAACATTCCCATACAATCGGAACTAAATAGTGTGCATAATTATCACCGAGTTCTACATAATTTCATAAGATGTCTTTGAAAGAGGTCGCAAAACAAGATGCAACAGATTTTCACCTAATATCGGATATGGTAGATGCAGCAGATCAGCAGAAGGCGGAAATATACGAAGATACCACGAGACAGATAATAGATAACTCTGTACGGCCGCAATCAAATGAGGTTTTGGAAGAAAAAAGCGAACATAAGTTGGAAGAAGTTGATGATCAGTCCGCTAAAATATTACAGCAAAGATTGGCCTATATAAACGTAAATGAGGCAGAAAATGATGAAGCAGAACAGAAATTAGACGGCAACGACGTAAATTTAAAATATTTATTGAAAAAAATAAAATTTATTGGGCGCGTGTATAAGGCATTATCGAAAGACGTAGAGCAAGATTTCGATAATGCTTTTCTAAATCTATTGGGACATTTGGTGGAATATTTTAATATTGAAGATAAGATGGAAGAAGCAAAAAATGATTTGGCCTATTATTATTATCACTCAGATTTAATTCTAGACGAATTATTGGATCGTTTAAAGATTGTTGAATTTAAGAAGACGGCATTAGAGGCAAAATTGAAGGCAAATTATAATCGTAACGAAATGATGTCAGCAACACCTTTGGAGCTATAAAATCATATTGCTGTTCCTAAATTAGAACTGAAACAACAGTTAAAGGAAGCTTATTATTATACACATGAAATGATAGAAAAACAAAAGGATGAGATGCAAATATTTGAGTATCAGAAACAAGCCGCAGAAAATCAGTTTCGCGAAATCTATAGTGAAAATATGGACAATATAATTAAATTGATGGAACAATTATACCAAGTTAAGTTTAAGAACGAGGCAATGGTACAACTGTTAGCGGGAAATAATTGTCATGCTGAGAAACAATTGGCTGAAAATTATTATGCGGCCAAACAACATTTGAGTAAACTTTCGGATAATTTATCTACATTTGAGTTTGCGAAAATAAATTTGGCATATCAGTTGGAGGGCATTAACAATCAAACTGCAGCAAATTGTGAATCATTTTATGAACATTTAGTCAAGATTCGCTTTGGGACGAGGGAAATAGGAAAACAATTGCGAAAGGAATACGATCATAATAAGGAAACGTTTAGAAAAATGGAGGAACATGTGAACAGAATTGCAGTTGTAGAAAACGCTTTAGAAAAAAGGCTTGTGAAGAATTTTAATCAATCTCTATAAGTTTGAAATTAATTGAAAAAATTCAAATATAAGTGACGTTTCGAAAGAGGACACAGACCAACGGATGTGGATAAATACGCGTCTTACCGATGAAAATTTATAAAAGAAAATGAAACATACTGAGAAAATACAGTTCAAACAAAAATGCAAAGAAGATACAAACGAACGATGCAAAGAATGACACATCAAATAATCTCTGTTACGTTTGATAGATGCACGCCGAAATAAAATGGCGTTATTACGAGTTTAATACTGAGTATCAATTCAGACTTAGCCATAATATTTATGTTATTCAGTTGCGTTACGTAGTGTTTGCAGAGTGATTATCTTCTTTTCTTTTATTTGTAAACATTTTCAACTGTTGCTCTATTAGTTTTCCCAAATATTGGTCATAACTTTGCATAACATTTTGGCCAAAACTTTAAAATATTGAGTTGTTTTGCAATTTTTTCGGCAACTTTTCACAAATATAATGTAGACCTAGCAATTTGTTTGTTTCATTCCTCACAAATGATTTAAAAAATATCATTTGCTTTTCCACGATTGTACTACACTAACAATTACAAATATGGCTGTGGACTAATACTTCAAAAGAATTACCATACGTTTCATCACACATAAGTAAATACATGGATATTTGTAAAGGGAGGGCGCTAAAACCTTTAACGTATTGCTTATCTAGTTGCGAATTAGTTCAGGTAGGATCCGGTAGCTGTTTGAAAATAAGCATGGACTAAATGTATAATCTTATGCACACCATCGTTTCGTTCTTACTGATAACTCGTAATAAGGCACAGATATTAACGTCTTTGCATACTATATATTTGGTGAAGGAATATGGGGAAATTTGGACCGAAATTAAGATCAATTTTTTTCTTTAATGTTTAAAGCAGTTGCAATTTTTTCAGCAACAGCGCTTCGTAGGTTGCAAAATCCATCCTGGTTTCCTATTCTGGAGGAAATTTTCGCTAGCTTTTAATAATCTGCTAGTAAATTCATGTCATGCAACGAATATTCGTTTTGAAGCAGTTCTTTAATTTAAATTTTCTCATACTCGAATGTTATGCTATCTGGCAAATAGGCCGACAAATATAGCTTGAAATTTTGCGATTGTGTATCTGTAATTAATAAAGTCTGCCATGCTATTTTTTTAAATTGTTGCTGCTTGATCTAATTATAAAGAATTAGGATCGTTTCCGCAAAATTTAATTTATAAAGACTACAAAGCTTCTGTCAGCTCTTATGTCTGAATTGTCAATATTGTCAATATGTGACATTATCGCAGTAAGCTCTTGTTTTTTATACGTTAACGCTACGGAGCTGCTAAAATAATAATGCTCTGAAGAACACTTCCATTTATAAATCAAGAATTTCCTATAAAGTACGTTCTGTGTAAAAAAATATCGTAATAAGTTTCACGTTTCTTGTATACTTTTGAACAATAGATGTTAGGAAATAATGAACACAAAAGAGAAAGCAAATCATCTAATAAACTGCTCCATTTCTTATTCTTCGTCAACAAGTTGTTTTTTTAAATTCCGTTGTAAGGGTAGACCGAGTTAACATTTGCATGCCTCTATTTGTACAATTTGTAATTATTTTAAAGCGTTATTATAATCTGTATGAACTAAATACATCGAACACAGAAACAAATGTATTTTATGTATGACCATGAGGTTACATAATCTCTTCATGAACAAAAGACATCAAATCATGCACAAATGCGCTTCTTTCTTACCGGTGACCCATACTTAGTTACTGTTACTAAGCATTTTGCGCACTTTGAATTCATCTAATTTATGCTGGGCATTTAGAAATTCCAATCAACCGTGCACTCATTTATAGAATCACCGAATAAGCTGAAATTTCATCTCGTGTGTATTAATTAATAATAAAGGCTGTAGGATGTAATATTTGAATGCCGTTAAATTGAAATTGAAAATTTGCATAAGGTTTCTGTAGAACATTTGGGAATTACAGAAATTCACAATTATGTTCTAACTATTCATTTAACAAAGATAAAGGCCAACATCTCCGTTTTTGGCCAGCTTTGAAGTCTGTATATTTTATTTTCTTTATTTGTAATTGTAAAGTGACGAAATAGTGTCCACTTATACACAACTGTCACGTAGCTACTTAAACACAAATATTTACAGATAGAGTTAGATTATTATGAAAAATTAATTTTTGACCGGATGATCGTCATAAGTTAAAACGCAATTTTATGTTGTGGCATAGTTGATATCATGTGTAGCTTGGTATAATCTTCATTCCTTTACATTTTCAGGTGTCCAATTTGAGTTGACTCTTGACTGATGGGTTCTTAATTGTCACCTCACACTGAAGCCGTCCACAATTAGTTCTATTGAAATTTTTTTGAAATATTTTTCTGAATTTTATCGGGACTTTACCTCTGATCCCATCTGCATGGTTCACACCAGACTCACAGCAAACGAATTTGTGGCAAACATGATAACCCACACTAGTCTGCCAATGCTGTTCATATTAATGGGCAGTGAAGCGTCCCTTTTTTAAATGTAGGTTATGGTGTCATAGTATTGTCAATGAGGGCGTGACGGGTTTCGGTTTACACAAGGCTTTCGACTGTTCAGCGTTTCCTACTGACGATTTGACTGAGATTTTACTGCCCCTGTTCAATTTATCGTATGGTTCTCAGAGAGCTATTATGCTGAGTATATCCTTTGTTACGGTGAATCGCTAAAATTGGTATGTAAAGTGCAAGAGATCACAATTCAAATAATCTTCATACTGCCTAATTTTACTATATATTTCACCATCCGGCCAGTTTACATCATCTAATAATAATAAAGACACTGAGAAAACTAAATTGGAGAGGTTTAAAGTGACAGATATGTTATTTTAGTTGAGGTAGCTTACATTAGGTTGCGATAATAATGAAGCTGAGTAGAAGGGAACCTTTGAATTAGTGGTTTCTAAATGATATAGAGAAAAAAATCACGAAAATTGCCTAAAGTAAACATAGTTCTAAGGTCATTGTGTTGGCTGTAAAAAGATAAAACGTTAACAGCATTGCTGCAATAACTAAGTGAAGAGAGTATGGAATGTCTATTAAAGTCAGTTGTGTTGTAGACAATAATGCGTATTTCCATACTTCTTGGTTAAGTTATTCATCTTTCATGTTAAAGTAAGAACCATCTTTAATAAGGATCAATGAGAAGCCATAATTTCCTTGAAGTTGGCTCTTTAAAGAACGTCCTGTTTTTAAAACAACTATACATATTAATTCATTACATAATGGTCAAATCTGGGTCCGACTGCTAGATCCACCATTCTTTTGATATTTCTGCATCTTGTCATGTGTTCTACGGTGTAGTTCTCGGATTGAGCCATTAATGCGTATTCGGCCTCATGAATTGCCCCTGCAACAAAATGAATATTAGATCATTACGAAGAATGATTACAATAGGCCTAATATAAAGCTGATTAAACTGAAAACTCTCTTTTCTGTGAGTAAATTAAATGTGTTGATGCTGGTCTAGTGCGTGCTCCGGCTTGCCGGGATGCTAGAAAATTGCTGTCTGATTCAGTGATTCATTGCGAGTTGAGTGAAATATAATGTAGGTGGAACTTTTGAAAGTTTAGGCCGAGTGCTCTTTGTTTCATATAATGAGCGTCATATATGCATAGCAATTTCAGAAGGTTCGCAACGCCTAATATATATACAAGTAAGTATTAGGTGTTGCGAACCCAGTAACAAATTAGTTCAGTTGTGACCAGCAGGATAAACCAAACGCAGCATGAACGGAAAGTATAATCTCATGCCCATTCGTTTCGTGCTTACTGGCGTCTCATCAGTAGGAGCCAGTATTACGCCCTTTAACCACTATATATTTGGTCAAAGAATGTGGAATAACAGGACGGTACAATATACTAAACTGGTTTACACATTCGTAAAGGTAAATTTAAAAAGACTCGATTTTTTAAATAATCCACTTCTCGATAATTAAACAAGTTGAAAATATCACTGTATTCGCTAATTTGTTAAAAGTATTATTAATAAAAGGTAAATGAATTGACATAACTTGAAAAAGACGAAGGAGAATTCGATTAATCAAATGTTCACCTGTAGTCTCTGAAATTAATATTTGTAAAAAACTGATATATCCCGAGAAATTAGTGGAAATAAAGTGCATAAATGGAAGAATTTCATTCTAACTTTGTGATTTAAACATCTGACGTCTGTCAATAGAAACTAAGAATTTTATAGTGTAGAAAAGGCAATCCATCCAGTAGACCGGTTTCGTCCTTATTAGGAACTCATCACGTACTGGCCAGAATTTTTCGCGAACTAGGCTCGGACCTGGACACCTCTGCTTCGGCATCTGGTGCTTAAAAAACTGAGACACCCTGAGTGAGAGGCAGAGTGTGGGAGAGCACTTAGCTACTAATACACAAAATTGAGGCAAACTAAAATTCTACGCAATATCGTTGCGGCCAAATCAGCGTTAGGGCAAGACACCATCAGCAATAGAGCTTCATTGCGGGTGTCACTGTGACACGTCTTAAGCATAAACAACACTTTAGATACTGTTTGTTGTGGAGACCAAATATATGTACAATTATGTATTAGGTGCTGCGCACATAGTAGCAAATTATTTCAATTATGACCAGAAGGATAAACCAAAGACAGCGTGAACGAAACGTGCAATCATAATTTAATTAAATTTTTACAAGGTTCGCAACACCTAATACCGATTATATATATATATATATATATATATATATATATATATATATATATATATATATTAGTTCTCCACCACAAAATGTATCTAACTGTTATATATTTAATTGAATGATGTCATGATTACCACGAAATTTGATAACTGATATCGATCAAGGCCAAAGTGTATGGATTTACTAGAGTAACAGGTGTTGAGAAATAGTTGAAATTCTCAATTTTGTTGAACTATTGCATGCATTGTAGTCCATCGTGTTGCTACCATGTAACGACTCGTAAACCATAGTGTTAGTACCATGTACTTTTTCGGTACTATAATGTTGGTATCGAGTACTAACAAAGCCATAATGTTTGTGTCATTTACAGACTCCGTATATATATTATATATAGTGATTTAGCGGCGAAGTCACATTGTCCAGACTTTATGTGATAATAGTTTCACTTTTGCAGGGTTACATTATCGTCTATGAGATTATTCCGTCCTATTTTCCCACATTCCTCACACAAATATATAGTGGTTAAAAAGCGTAATACCGGCTCCTACTGATGAGTCGTAAGTAAGTACAAAACGAATGTGCACGATATTATACTTTCGGTTCATGTTGTCTTTTGTTTATCCTTCTTGTCGTAATTGAATTAATTTGTTACTAGGTGCGCAAAACCTAATACATAACTGAATAACGAAACCTCTTAACAAACTTTGCCTTACTGAGAAAATATAGTTACGAAAATGATTCTACAAATCATCTCCGACAAAATCGCCACTGAGCTCGATTCGATGCCCTATCGCAAATGGTTTCTAACCAAGAACTATGACTCGCACGTGGACTCCATCCTGGCAGATGAATTGATCCTATACTACCCAATTTGGATGTAAGTGACTTCAACTGTTCCTGTCCTATCAAAATCTACGCACCTTGTTTCTTACGTCAATCTTGTGCCGGAAGGAGAAATAGAGCTCTACTGGTCAATCGATTTGAGGAAAATTGAGGGCAAAACGTGACGATACATGGGCAAGTGGAATTGAAATGTATATTTATATAATTATAATCATTGGCTAGAACACCAGATTACGAGGCAGACGTGCCCAGGTTCGAGCCTTGTCTGTGGCAAATTCTGGAAGTACGTGGTGAGTTCCAATCAAGGACGAAACCGTTTTACTTGATTTATTGCCTTTTCGACACCATAATATACTTCGTTTAAACTTACAAATTTCTGTACATAATATTTGAGATGTTTTGATCAAGATAGCAACATTTTAGTTATTGTCAAAATATTTGCCGACGTGCAATTTTGTGCGATTGGTTTGATACAATGTATATAGTGTCTAGTTCAAGCTGACAAAATGATTTAAAGACATGTTACCATCACTCGCGTAATCGTTGATTATTTAGTTGTATTACCTAGTTATATATGTGGCATAAGCTCATATGGCATTCATTTAGAACCAAATATCCAACCAACTTTGCTCTATTTGTCATTATTGTACAGACCCCACACTACAAAAGAAGGACGAAACCAGTCTACCGGATAAATTGTCTTTTCTACACTATACAATTCTTAGATTATACTGAAAAAGGTATGTACACAATGGGTCAAGATTTTATAACACAATCGCAACCTTGATTAAAAGTAAAATGCAAAATGATTCTCAATGCCCACTGATTAAAATAATCAGGATACTACTTCTATCACTACAATAAATATCAAGTAAAAGATGAAGAAACTCAAAATTTTCTACCCGAAAACGAAAAATCCTATTAAATCAACGCGAGTAGACATGCCATCTAGTAGACCGGTTTCGTCCTTATTGGGAACTCATCATGTACTGGCAAGAATTTGCCGCGGGCAGGACTCGAACCTGGGCACGTCTGCTGCGGAATCTGGTGCTCTAACCACTGACATACTGACATGCCCAGGTTCCTGCCCTCTCCACGGCAAATTCTAGCCAGTACATGATGAGTTCGCAATAAGGACGAAACCGGTCTACTGGATGAATTTCCTTTTCTACAATATACAATTCTTAGTTTATACTGACATATGTACGTAATTAATGGGTCAGATGCTTATATCAAGACCGCTGAGTTGATTATGATTATTGTTATCACCGCCCGCGCAACCAAAGGTCGTCAAACGCAAGTAGGTGTTTTACGAAACGTCTTAAAACATATTAAAATATTATTTTATATGCCCATTACAGGTGAAAAAACGATAGAAACATTTAAAAAATAACTTATCAATTAAGGACTCTCAATTCATATTACTATGATGTCTTTTTGCATATTAATTTTAATGTTACATTGGTTATGATATAAATAAAGTCCATTTTACGTAAAATACGAAGACAAAATTTATAATATATTAATTTGCATATATATATATATATATATATATATATATCATAATCAATTGAAAACCCAAGAGTGTATGATTGTGGCAAGACATTAGTAATTCACGAAATAAATGGCTCTTTATCCACTTTGTGCTGCTAATGTGCTCCTTATTCCTGTTTGCAACATACTGTAAAATTAAAAATATTATAATATATATTCATATATATATAGGTATTCACAACTATACTACTATTACAATACTACAAGAAAATGTTACACCAGCAAAATACACTGATGCTTTTACTATAATCAAAGTTGCGAATTTGATATAAAAAACTGATCTATTAAGTAGAAAATGCAATTCATCCAGTAGACCAGTTTCGTTCTTATTGGGAACTCATCACGTACTGGCCAAAATTTTGCCGAGTACGGGGCTCGAACCTGGGCACGTTTGCTTCGGAATCTGGTGCTTAACGCATTAAATTGCCAAAAAGACCACAAAAAGACGCTTCACTGCCCCAAAACCATTAAATTTAAAGTTATGTGTGGGCTGTAAATGAACACTAGGCCTTCCATTCCTAATAAATAATAGTGAATGAAATATAGGGCTCAGCAATTTTTTTGTCAATGAGCTTCAACCAATGCGTTACATTATACTCCAAGTTCGGATCTGTTATCGCGTAAAATCGTCACATGGTCAAATTACTACAAGCCACCATCGAATGCACAAAAATAAAAATTTCCATTTTGTATAAATTAAAAACTGTTTGCCCGAAATTGGAACTAACTTTTAATCTATCTATCTATCTATCTATCTATCTATCTATCTATCTATCTATCTATCTATCTATCTATCTATCAATCTATCTATCCATCTATCCATCTATATAAAGATAGATATCTGTCCGTCTGTCTGACTGTCTCTCTGCCTGTCTGTCTGCATGTATGTCTTTTTGTCTGTGGGTAGTCTGTCTGTCTGTCTGTGTCTGTATGTATGTATGTATGTATATATCTGCCCATATATATATATATATATATATATATATATCTTTCGATTGCAGCACAGACGAAAACGAGGACGCTTTTAACTGCGAACTAAGCCCTTTACTAAGTAGAGCAAGAATATCAGATAAATTCTTAATAATTTTCGGCATTAATGCTCAAGTTGGGCGCTTAAGTAACACAGAATTTCATTTAGGTGGAAGATACACTTTAAGCTCGACGCATAAAGATAATGCTGAACGGCTTTTGGATGGCTGCGCGGAACATAGGACAAACTTCAGACGTAGTGCTAGATTTTGTGCCACATGGTGTATTCCAGCACCCAAACAAAAACAGCCTTAAATAGATCATAGAGCAATTAGCTATAGGTGGCAAGGTTGCATCCAGGATTGTCGATTATTTGGAACACTTTTGTCGACTGGGACCATGCATTTATCCATTGTAGATTTGCACGCGAATTTATCGGGAAAATAAATAAAAATAAGCCCCAAAAGATGTAAGTAAACACGAACAACTGTCCTTCCGACAAAAATATTTAAATATTCTAAAGCCAAAGCTAACTGATCTTGTTGGCAAAAATTCGAATTTACTTCGTTCCAAGATAAGTTCGACTACGCACAATGCAGGTACTACAGTGTGTGTCATTGCAAACCTCCGTAGAATTAATCATTGGTTCTCAGTATGTAGATACTCGAAATAAGGCGCCGAATTCCACTTGGCTCGGCTCATAAAAATACTCGTCGCAATACTAAACTCCAAATTAAGCGCAGTCTAAATGTCGATCACAAATGCCTTTGGAACAGAAAGGCTGAAGAAATGGAAGAAGCGTTCACGTCAGATAATAGTCGTTGTTTGTTTTAAATTATTCACGCAACAGGTTCGAGAAAATTAAAGGTTTGTGAAACTATCAATTATAGTAACAACCATTTCATAACGGATAATTTACAACGTCTTGATAGGTGGGCTAAACACTTCAAAAATCAATTGTCTTTGGCACCCGCGTCAGTTCCGATTCCTGTATTCACAGTGTGGAATGTTAGTCTCAAAGAAAAATCAGTGACAAATACGGGAGGCAATCCTATCTCTTGAACGTCACATAGCCGCAGGCCATGATGATGTGCCCCGTGGTATTTTAAAGATGGTGGCGAGATAACTTCGAGAGCGTTAACTAAACTTTTCGTACTATCTGGAATGAGGAGACCGTATCAATTGATTTGTATGAGTCAAACATCATTCCTAACTTCAAAAAAGGCAAACGTAATTCTTGCGATAACCATCGTGATATAAGCTTGATTTCAGTCGTGTATAGGTTATTTGCTTCGATTATCCTTTGCCGCTTTAGCGCTTCACGTGATTCAGACACTGGTGAAGAACAGGCCAGGATTCCGCTCCGGACGAGGTTGTATGGATAATATTTTTTACGTTAAGGAAAGTTCTTGAACAGCGGTATTTACCTTACCGTCTATCAATGGCCGTCTTCCTAGACTTCAAGTGTGCAATTAATTCGGTGTATCGCAATGTTTTATTCAATATTATGTTGAAAAGTGGTTCTAGAACAACTTTTTTTAAATATTATATGCGCTCTCTACAAAAATACTTCTGGTCGCGTTAAGGTCTACAACGAATTAACGCACAACTTTACAACCAGCAGTGGTGTTCGTCAAGGCTGTCCAATCTCCCGATTTCTGTTTAAATTTGTTATCCACTCGATTATGAACAAAAATCATCCACACATTCAGGATGCGGGTGTTGAAGATCTCCCGAGCGGTAAACTAGTCGATCATGACTACGCAGACTATATCTTACTATAATTCGACAATAGACATTCTGCTCAGGCCACTTTGAATAGGTTAGCAGACGTTGTTCTGTCTCTCGGTATGAAATTCGTACACTTTAAATTTAAGATACTTTTACAGTATCACCCACCACTCATTCCGTCTCGGCTACTTCAGAGTAAAGATCTAGACATACTTGACAGTTTTTATATCTTTGGAGCTCTATCAATAAATAAGGCAAAATGTCTGACAAGGTGAGTGTAGCTTTCTCGAACCTTCGCCATTTATGAAGAAACCCGAGTATTTCACTCTGCCTTAAAGGTCATATTTAAAATGCATTTGTAAGCGCAGATTGGGGACAGCTAGTTAGAACTTTAGGACTATGAGCTCCACCTAAAAGAGAAAATAACTGACGGAGTTACATTAGTTATTAAAGGACTAAACATTGTGTGTAGTGTGCGGCTAGCAGGCTCAGTGGTTAGAGCACCAGATTCCGAATCAGACGTGCCCAGGTTCGAGCCCTGTCCACGGCAAATTCTGGCCAGTACGTGATGAGTTCCCAATAAGGACGAAACCTTTTACTGGATTAATTGCCTACACTATGCAATTATTAGTTTATACTGACAAAATGTAAATACTTAATGGGTCAGGTGTCTATATCAAGTTCGCAACCTTGATTATAGTGAATGCAAATATTGTTTCGAAATTTCTGTCTCCTTAAGTGCAATTGTTTTTTCCCTTTCAGTTTGTTGACAATCCGACCGTATGTTTGTTGAGTCTGGTCACAAAGAGCATCTTAATGTGAATAATGGCCAGGTTAATTTTGTGAATATTCAGCAGTGGTTTACAATTTGCATTTATGAACATACTGGGTTATTTCTTTAGGCGAGTGTCAACTATTCTGATTTTCAATTTTAATTCTACATAAATATGGAGGAAAAATTTGCCTGGGTTCAAGTCACGATTGCAGCAATTGGTTAGATGTATTTTCATTTCTTATAAAATATATCTTCAGCATAACATTATTCATAAATCTTTGATCTTATATTGTAAGTTCCTCAGATTGCTGTTCATTGGCTTGTGAGTTGGCTCCATTTTTGTTTCTATATTATACGTCAAATTAATGCTAGTGATAAATATACATTAATGCAGGCAATACAGAATTTCATGTGTACCTTGCATGTTCAGAGACGATATTTTTGCATGCATAGAACTTTGCATATTATACGCATAAAAGATAGAAGTTGAACAATTACAGATTACTTTTATAGTCATAAATCCGAAAATAATTAGATAGAAAAATGAATTCTCATTTAGATACTATTTTGTCCAATATATATAAGGACTGATTTTCGGCTCAATAGCTAATTAATAAAGTTCAATTTGTGCTTATTCAGTCAACTGTATTGCTGATGTTGCCTTGCCCGAATGCTTACTTGGCCATAATGGTTTTGTAAAGAGATTTAGTTTTCCTCATTTCTGTGAGTTATCATGATAAATTTACTCATGGTAGCTAGGTCTTCCTTCTCTCTGCCTCTCTCTCTCTCTCTCTCTCTCCTATATCTCACTAATAATTCGTCTAAAATACTGTTTCTGTTTTCACTTATATACATTT
This sequence comes from Eudiplozoon nipponicum, assembly GCA_029291075.1. Classification (NCBI taxonomy): domain Eukaryota; kingdom Metazoa; phylum Platyhelminthes; class Monogenea; order Mazocraeidea; family Diplozoidae; genus Eudiplozoon; species Eudiplozoon nipponicum. The sequence continues at coordinate 55,592 of JAQBSW010004424.1, read as the reverse complement.
TTCACTCCTTATGGTTATATGGCAGTGAAACATTAGTCGTTTTAGACTTTTGTATGGCTGGACATGATGATGATGATGATGATGATGATGATGATGATGATAATGATGATGATGATGATGATGATGAAGATGATGAAGATGATGATGATGATGAAGAAGAAGAAGATGATGATGATGATGATATTTAGTCATCTAAATTTATTCAAATGGCGTTTACCAATTCATGTGTGCTTAACTTTTGCCATGTTGAAATATTCAAGTTGACATTCAGTTACATGTGTATTCTTCATTGTCATAACTGTTACTTTTGGTATACGTAATGTACATATAGAAATTTATGCGAAATAAAGTGATGGCATGTGAATTAATTTGCGCTGAACACATGTTCCTCATACCTAAATAATAAATTTCTATTTTGGTGTTTCTATATTAAATAAAATTTTCGGATTTATGATAAATACCAAGTCCATTTGTTAACAGTCAAAAACCATAGCAAAACTACCGTAAGACACGCGCACTGGCACGTTTCAACCGTGTCTCCAAAACGAAAAATTGACTAGTGAGCTGTAGCATTTGCCACCTTTGAGACAAAGAACGCACAAATGGTCCTATTTTGGGATTGTATTAATTCAACAGACAGTCCTCGCAGAAACGCCCGTATCAGGATGAAGCAGGAAACATAATGATGGAAGCAGATTTGGAGCTGAAATGAACATAAAATTATTAATATTTGTATATTTGTTTTACTAAATCGACGTTCTTTATCCGAACAAAATACTATATATACTTGATTAAAATTAAAGTGTATGTGTTACCTTTACAAATGGTTTCTGATAGGTTGGAAACGTTGATTCAAGGACTGAATGCACAAATGAACAATTTAACTGTAGAATTAGGCAAAATACCGAGGGAATCTGCGTGCACGGCCAAGCCAATACAGGTAGACACAACAATGGCGACCAAACCGAAGAGGAATCAGAATGAAATTTGCCGTCCTTTTCAGCCGAATCGACGAGCTTTATTCGATCGTCATAACAGTTTAAGCCCATGTTGGCACCATTGCGCCACATTTCTGGTATGAAAAATTTGAAGCATCAGTTCGAGCTCAAGAATTTACATTATGAGAACCTATGGAGCGTGTGGCTGTCCAGGAGTTAGTTGACCGGGCAGTAGCAGTCCAATTGGAATTTCCGGTCGACCTCACTTATGAATAATTTAAAAGACGAGTGTTGGACCACTTCCGATCAAAGCCTCAGGAGGTGTCTTCGGAATTGTACAGTCTCAAACCATTACTGGGTGAGATGCCCCTGGATACCATGGCACGTATCAAGCGGTGGTTCTCCAAGCTAACTGAGTCTTTATCCGGATTGCAACCGCATTTTCCAATTGAAGTAAAAATGAGTCAACCCGATCAAAGACAAAACAAAATTGGAAATAGTGACAAATCGGATCTTTGTGTAACTGCCCGTGTACAGCTATTACCCGCGTACGCAAAACGCGGCATTGATAAACTAAATTATGGTTTTATTCGTCGAATAGAACTACTTTTATATATAGAATTTCATCAAATGTGTGGATAATTTACCAATATTATTTGCAATGCGTTAGACTTATTAGTTATTAATTCAAATATAAAAAAATAATTTGGTTTAACAGAATTGCATCCATGGAATATGCAGATTCATCGAGATTTGTTCCATAAAGAGAACTCAATTTTCATAATCTAAACTTTGTATAATATATAATTTGATGTAAACATTTTGTTATATTACTGTGCCTTAACAAGAACGAAGCTAGCTGCGACATGATACATCCTACATATGAACCCTTAACTTCAAAATTTCGTGAATATTGCTATTTATAAATATCTCAGTGCTCAAGTGCCAATTTTTCAGGTTTTCTAATTAGGTCGTTAATTGGTCGTCTGGTGCTTGATGCAAATTTGGTAATATTGTCTCCATTAATAAGCGTAACAATTAAACAATAATCTATTGCTCGTGTGGTGGTAACAAATCTTTAAATTAAGTTTTCGAGCTTCAAGTAAACACCAATCCCATTGTATTTTACTACTCGTCAGACAATATAACAAAACTACCGACAGTCGCGATCGTTGACGCTTCTCGACTATCCACGATCATCGTCGGAGTAAGATAGCAAACTGACTAGCGAGGATTAAACAGCATTGCATATATATTAGGAAAGCATAATTAAATATGTCGCTATAAGCTCAAATAGTCTCGCATACATTGATCTTGATTGGAAATGTTGGCTGCACAATTTCTATGCTGTCACGAATATTAACGTTTTGGAGGTTTCTCCACAAAATTCATTAAATCAAGTTTGAGAAATTGAAGTAAGAACCAATCCCATTTTGTTTAAGCAGTCAGGCAACAACAAAATTACAGCCAGTCGCACGCGTTGACGAATTTCGACCTTCCTTGATACTCGATAGTCAGTTTCCGTCGTCTTCTGATGAAGATCGTGGAACGTCGAAACTCGTCAGTGCCTGCGATTGGTGGTAGTTTTGCTATGTCGACTGGTGGCTGGTTAAATACAATGGGATAGGTGTGTACATATATATATATATATATGCAATGCGGTTAAATCCTCGCTAGTCAGTTTCCCATCGTAATCGGACGATGATCATGGACGGTCGAAACTCATCAGTGCATGCGACTGTCGGTAGTTTTGCTATATTGTTTATTGTATATAACCAGTCGTCAGACAAGATAGCAAAACTATCGCCAGTCGCACGCATTGATCCGTTTCGAACTTCCATGTTCATCGTCCGATTACGACGGCAAACTGACTAGCCGGGATCAAATCGCTTTGTATATATATGAAAAACAAAACTAAAAATGCGGCACTCAGATCTAATAGTCTATTGTATATTGAACTTGACTGGAAATTTTGGCTGTACAATTTCTATGCAACCACGAAAATTAACCGTTTGCAGGGTTCGTCACATATGCATATAAGGGCAATACAATTCACGGGTGTTTAAATCTAGTGTGTGAGCTTGAAGAAAATACCATACTCATTTTATTTAACAAGCTGTTTGACGACATAGCGGAACTACTAACAGTCGCACGCATTGAAGCGTATATATACCGAGTCTCTAAAGGATACTAACATTATGGCTATAGTGTTAATAACCGATACCAACATTATTGTACCGATTAAGTACATGGTACTAACACTATGGTTTCCGAGTCGGAATATGGATATCAATTTATGCTATAGTTCACCGAAATTGAGAGTTACAACAATTTCTGAACACCTGTTACTCCAGTAAATCCATAAACTCTGGCCTTGCTCGATATCAGTTATTAAATTTCGCGGTAAGCATGACATCATTCAAATAAATATATAAAAGTTAAATACTGTTTGTTGTGGAGAACTAATATATATGCAAGTATGTATTAGGTGTTGCGAACCTAGTAACAAATTAGTTCAGTTGTGACCAGAAGGATAAACCAAATGCAGCATGAACGGAAAGTATAATCTCATGCACATTCGTTTCGTGCTTAATGGCGACTCATCAGTAGGAGCTGGTATTACGCCCTTTAACCACTGTATATTTGGTAGAAGAATGTGGGATAATAGGACGTTAAAATCTCGTTTAATGTTTTATTGTTTAAAATGTTTAAATTTTCATTTCATTTTATTATTACCTGTTTCGAATTATACATATTATTTTTTATGTTTTTATTTTCACATGGATATATGACATTGAGGTATCTGTTACTGATGGCTTTTATTTTGCTGGTGGTCATGATGATAATATTTTTGTTGTTCTTGATAATGATGGTGATGATGATGATGATGATGATGATGATGATGATGATGATGATGATGATGATGATGATGATGATGATGATGATGATGATGATGATGATGATGATGATGATGATGATGATGATGATGATGATGATTGATGATGATGATGATGATGATGATGATGATGATGATGATGATGATGATGATGATGATGATGATGATGATGATGATGATGATGATGATGAAATTCATCTTTTCGTTGAACGCGTAAATGATATTAAATTGTGTTTTCAGTTTTATTACAGATATAATATGTACTGAAATTTTCGCATAGTGAGAAATGCTACCCTCCATATGTTCATGTAATATTTTCATTGCTTCTTATTTAAAGTTGTGATACAGTCCACTTCCTAGATGAAAGTGATCTCGAACCCATTTTACAATAGATCAACTTCCTAGAGAAGCATTTGTTCAAATAAAGTTTGAATTTACATTAATTATTTTAAACTTCAGAATTATACATTGTAGATATTTAACACAGCCCAAAATGAAAGCGTTTTCATGATTGTTTTAAAGAGATTGGATGTGATTTTGAATTTTTCATGTTGCATGTCTTCCGTTTGACATTTGCTTCGCCTTAAACTAGTTGGGTAGTGCAAGTATGTATTAAGTGTTACGAACCTAGTAACAAATTAGTTCAGTTGTGACCAGAAGGATAAACCAAAGACAGCATGACCAGAAGGATAAACCAAAGACAGCATGACCAGAAAGTATAATCTCATGCACATTCGTTTCGTGCTTACTGGCGACTCATCAGTAGGAGCCGGTATTACGCCTTTTAACCACTATATATTTTGATCAAGAAAGTTGGATAATAGGACGATACAATCTCCTACACGAATGTGTAAACCTGCAGTAGTGAAGCTAACATTATATAAAGTCTCGACAATGCGACTTCAATGCTAACTCACTCTATATTTTACATATATCGATTCTATAAAGGATACTAACACTATGACTATTGTGTTAGTAACCGATACCAACATATAGAGTGCATTGGCATTGAAGTCGCATTGTCCAGACTTTATATAGTGTTAGCTTCACTACAGCAGGTTTACACATTCATGTAGGCGATTGTACCGTCTTATTATCCCACATTCCTCACCCAAATATATAGTGATTAAAGGGCGTAATACCGGCTCCTACTGATAAGTCTTCAGTAAGCACGAAACGAATGTGCGTGAGATTATACTTTCTGGTCATGCTGTCTTTGGTTTATCCTTCTGGTCACAACTGAACTAATTTGTTACTAGGTTCGTAACACTTAATACATACTTGCACTACCCAGCTAGTTTAAGGCGAAGCAAATGTCAAACGGAAGACATGCAACATGAAAATTCAAAATCACATCCAATCGTTTTAAAACAATCATGAAAACGCTTTCATTTTGGGCTGTGTTAAATATCTACAATGTATTATTCTGAAGTTTAAAATAATTAATGTAAATTCAAACTTTATTTGAACAAATGCTTCTCTATGAAGTTTATCCATTGTACAATGGGTTCGAGATCACTGTCATCTGGGAAGTGGACTGTATCACAACCTGAATTAAAAAGCAAAGAAAATATAACATGAACATGTGGAGGGTTGAAATTTCAAATCAATTGGCTAAATTAGACTTTAAAAATTTTTATTGGTATACTTTGCAAACGGAGTCTTTTTGCCGGTTTCCAATATTATATGTTTACCAGCCTTGTTCGTACATATATACAGAAACAAATTTCAAGATCGATTTCCTGTATTATAGACTAAAGTGAAGCCTGGAACCGTTTATACGAAAGTTTCTTAACGAGAAGAATCAGAAATCAGCAAAGGCAACTGGTTTTCCACACTGCATATTATGAAAGATTATACCTCCTGTGCCTATATATGACAGCAGCGAATTGTAATAAATTGAGCCTCATAAAAGACATTTATTAATTAAAGAATTGCACCTATTTAACGTCGGCAAGTTTCATTATGAAGTTTCTGAATCTACCGGCTAGGGTCTGCTGGTTGGCAAATCGTAAATAAAGATGTAACCAGTCTATTGTATGAATTGCCTTTTCCACACCATATATTAATTAGTTTATACTGACAAACTGCTAGGCAAAATGGGCCAAGTATATATAACAAGATCGCAACCTTGATCAAAGTAATTTTTGTCACCGCCCGCGCAACCGATCTTCGTTTAATTAATTCCATCGACATATGTTGTGCTTTATCTGATTTTAAATATTGAAGGTACGCGTGATATATTGGATACTTTTTTCCAACGCCATTAAACCAATAATCAAAACAAATAAATGATTGCCTCTATAATGTGTAAAAAGAAATTGTTCTTAAAAATTTCAGCAAATACTCTATGAGATTAAATACGCAATATATAGATATATATGTATACATAGATAGATAGATAGATAGATAGATAGATAGATAGATAAATATACAAAAATACAGACAGACATACAGACATACAAACAGACCGACAGACAGACATACATTCACACAGACATACATACAGACATAGATACAGACAGACAGACTGACTGACAGATATATAGATAGATAGATAGATAGATAGATAGATAGATAGATAGATAGATAGATAGACAGATAGATAGATAGATAGATAGATAGATAGATAGATAGATAGATAGATAGATAGATAGATAGATAGATAGATAGATAGATAGATAGATAGATAGATAGATAGATAGATAGATAGATAGATAGATAGATAGATAGATAGATAGATAGATAGATAGATAGATAGATAGATAGATAGATAGATAGATAGATAGATAGATAGATAGATAGATAGATAGATAGATAGACAGACAGACAGATAGATAGATAGATAGATAGATAGATAGATAGATAGATAGATAGATAGATAGATAGATAGATAGATAGATAGATAGATAGATAGATAGATAGATAGATAGATAGATAGATAGATAGATAGATAGATAGATAGATAGATAGATAGATAGATAGATATAGATAGATAGATAGATAGATAGATAGATAGATAGATAGATAGATAGATAGATAGATAGATAGATAGATAGATAGATAGATAGATAGATAGAAGGATAGATAGATAGATAGATAGATAGAAAGTTGAAGTACTCGAAATTTCCTTATATGTACGAAACTGGTATAATTAAGGAAATGCCTTGTCCACATTATACAATGCCTAATTTAGACTGACAATTGTGTTTATTTATTAGGGCTGATGTTAAAATCAGTGCTTAGAGCAACAGATTCTAAAGCAGTTATACCCAGGTCCGAGCCCTGTCCACGAAAATTCTGAACGGTACGTGGTTATTTCCTAATGAAAACAAATCCAATAAACTGGATGAATTTCTTTTTCTACACTATACAATACTTAGCCTATTCTGACATTAACCAAGTAATAATAGGTAGTATATAACTGAAAATTGTATACAGTGTAGTGTGCGGCAGGATGGCTCAGTGGTTAGAGCACCAGATTCCGAAGCAGACGTGCCCAGGTTCGAGTCCTGTCCGCGGCAATTTCTGGCCAGTACATGATGAGTTCCCAATAAGGACGAAACCGGTCTACTGGATGAATTGCCTTTTCTACACTATACAATTCTTAGTTTATACTGACATATGTAAGTAATTAATGGGTCAGGTGTTTATATCAAGACCGCAACCTTGATTATAATAATTGTTATCACCACCCGCGAAACCTATGTTCGCTTACTTATATAAATGTTCATTTCAATACCACTTCCCCATGTAGTGTGGTGTCTGTTCAGTAATGACAGATTGGGGATAGTTAGTTGGAACTTTTTGTCTAAACGGATGCCATATGAGCTTCACCTAAAGGAAATATACACTAACCAAATTACATTAGTTAGTATATAACTGAAAATTGTGTGCAGTGTAGTGTGTAAAATATGACATAACCCGACCAAATGTATGGATATCTTAGTATCATTTCATTTACAAAAATTTTATTGACACACGTGAGATTTATGATTTGATTAACCGGATTTGGATTTAGAGTACATAACACCAAAAGTCGAGGAGAAGAAAATTTCAAGAAACATTCGATTCCAACTAGGCGAACTTTGCGGCCGACAGATCAACTTATTTAAATTTAACCAACGCTAAGTGGCGTAATTTTATCGGAGGTCTATTTTCAAGATATTTAAAATTAAAGAAATTGTATTTTCTATTAAATGTATTATGAACACGTAGGGCATGTGTTTTCATCAATGCTTTTTCATTATCGTAAGGTAAACGAATTTAAATTTGATAAATATCAAAAGAAAAAAATATAGGTTCCGCAAATGCTGATTTGTTTATCATTTTGGTCATATTTGAACTAATATATCACTAGATACGCAACACCTAATACACAATTGCATATATATTATTTCTCAGTCACAAACACCATTTATTGTTTCTATATTAAATCAAATGATGTCATGATTACCGCGAAATTTGATAAGCATTATCGTTCAAAGCCAGAGTGTATGAATTTTATGGAATAACGTGTGTTCAGAAATAGTTGTACTTCTCAATTTTAGTGAAATTTAGCATACTTTGAAATCCATTGATTTGGTACCAAGTACCATCATATGAAGTTGGCTTCACTACTGCGGGTTTACACATTCGTAAAGAAGATTGTGCCGTCCTATTTCCCCACATTCCTCAACCAAATATATAGTGAGTAAAGTGCGTATTACCGGCTCCTACTAATGAGTCGCCAGTAAGCACGAAACGAATGTGCAAGGGATTATACGTTCCGTTCATGCTGTCTTGAGTTTATTCTTCTGGTCATATTTTAATTAATTTGTTACCCGTTACGCAATAACTAATAAAATCATTCATATATTAGTTCTCCGCCAATAATAATATCAAAATCAAAAGACTATTGTTTTGTGTAGATGAATAAGAGATAAAGCCACGAATTTAATTAATAGAGGATAGAAATTTGCTTTTTTAAGTTTTCGTTGTATAATTAACTTGAGGATGCACGTCTGTCGATGGAAGCTTGTGCTTTTTCAGTTTTATCAGACTTCAGAATTTAATGGGTCGTATGCTGGAACTAAAAATTGCCTTATGGGTCGGAGAAGTTTTTAAAAGTAAAAGCCGTTTATTTTTAGCTTGTCTAAGATTAAGATTACTCTTTCATTTAGTTCGGAGTATAATCTGTGTTCAATTCATTAGATTAAGTAAGTTGTTATGATTATTATGAGATGCTTTTTACAATTATTGGTAGAAATTGGTCTGTTGTCATGTCCAATTGACTCCGTTAGTGTTGACGCCTTCCCAAATTTGAGACGTAGATTTATTCATTGTGCCATTTGCATATTTGAGAATTTTGCTACGATTGAATGTTTCATTTGTGAGAAAAAGACTATTAAAGAATAAGGAGCAGTAGTGCAGCTAGACATATTGACTGACTGGATAAATCTGCGAATAATATTTAGGATGCTTAGGTGATTGTGTGACAGATTGTTCGATTAAATTCGTGCAAAATTTAAGTTTTATTTAAACACCCACCATTTAATTACTGACTGCTTAACTTTTGTATGTTTGTACTTGTTAAGTGATTGAAGAAAGAAATGATTTTGTTACATATTGGATAGCTAATGTGTTAAAGCAAATTTGTACTTTATTTTGGCCACCCACGATATAATTGGTAAAAACGTTAGCTTGATTTTAATATTTCAACTATGTAAAATTGTGCGTGGGTGTCTTAATGTGTGTGCTTGTGTGTTTGTGTAAATTTATTAAGTGATTTCTCTATGGCTTGTTGATATAGCTTTTCGGAGAAAGAAAGACTGCGGTAGACATATGATAATGTATTTTGGTAATTTTGACTTACACTCTAAAATTTTAATTATTTTATTACTAGTCCATAAATTATTGTCTAACGAATTTTCAAGTGAGGCAACGTAGTCTCTTTTTCTGATTGAGATATGCGTTCTATTTAATATTTTGAAAATTTTATAAGTAGAATCGGGGACTGCAGTAATTGTTTTAAAACTAACTAGGATATAACAGAAAGAGGATTTGATACAAAAATGAATTAATTCATTAATGTGGAAGAGTTAGATGGTACTTTGAGTATTTTACGATAATTAGGATGAAACTCATGATTCTCATTTTATGCTCTTCCTAATCTTTCAGAAAATGTTCTTGTGCTTTGATGCGCAATTATCACACGTATATCTTTAATGAAGTTAAAGTGAATGAGATACGCGTTTCTTTTATACAAATATAACTGGGAACTTAGATCTCCAGTCCGCTGGTTTCCAGAGAAATATATGCCCATATGGATAAATTAACCAGGTCCACTTTTCCGCTAGACTTTTGGGGATTTTCCTCTATTCAACTGTCTTATAGTTATTAAGGAAGGATACAGTGTAATCAAGTTACCAAGAAAGCGATTAACGGTATCCAAAAAGAGAGGAAGCTTGCCTACCCATTCTGCAATTCGAGCCATCCATCTGAGTTATCTCGGTAGCCTGGCCAGAAAGAGTTGAAACTAGCCTAATCAAACAAGGCCTAAACTAGCAATATCTACGTTCCTTAACAAGGTTTTATGGTGATTGAAAATAAAATAGCGGCCGTATAGAACTAGACGGCTCGTAATTTTTGCTCTTGCTTATTGATTTCGGACGCGCAGTTGGCAGTGAGATAAACAAAACAGAGGATGCAGAGCTTATAATGCAATCTTGGCAGCTAAAATGAGTCAAATTCTAAGTTTCTACAGCATAAAGGTGGATCGACATTATGATTGATGTGAAAACATTGGACGATGCCAGAATGGTTTTCATAACTTGCCAAAAACAGATATTGCAAGAATAATACGTTTGGAAATCTGGCCAGAAGCCACCAGAGGTCCGCATTAATTGAAAGAATGTACGAATTTTATTAGGGCACCATTTAACATGATCTGAGATATGGATTCAAATTGGCGCTGAATTTCAAGTGATACTGGGTGGATACTTCTTGAGCACAAATAAGAAATACTCTTGGGCTCGTTTACCTTTTACCATCATCTGGTTAATGTAGGCAGCGTTTTCGATATCAGCTTGTCAGCCACTACCATGATTTTAAACTCCGGAGTGAGGTGCGGGAATCTCATCATTGACAACAAAATTAAAAGGGTGGGAGCATTGACGCATTCTTGTCGAATGTCAAAGCAAATTTCAAAATTTTCAGAAAATTCTTAATGATTCGACTAAATGCCGATAATTAATTGTGAAAGACTTGTTTCAACGAACAACATCAACAATTATTATTCTGTCACTCAACACAACGTTGACCCATCTTGCCTTTCATGCTATTCTGCTTGTTGATAATAATTTGCACATCATTCACATGGAATATTTGCTACAAGTGCCACCGCCATAGTTTGAACAATAATACACACACACACAGAAAGGCTGTCAGGATTTCAAGACATTCGATTCTGCCCTGGCATTTCATCGAAACACTGCATTTAGTGGCGAATGCCTTTCATGGCCATCTTCAGAACCAAAAAATTTAAATGGTTGATCTCATGAAGCGTTACAATCATCACTAAAAATAAGCATTATATTTCCACAATGTTTAAGAATGCCCTGTTAAGCACAGTTTTGATTCATAGTCCAAGCATAGTCATATTGCCCCTTATGGATTAGCTAATGCTAGATAGCTTATTTTTAAATAGAATTGTAACATTCACAAACCTTATTGGCACAAAAATATTTCACAACACTTTCTATACACATCGAATATTTATTTAAACAAGACACGGTTAATAATTATTTTTTTATTTGGTATTCCGTAACTAGTAAGGAAATGTACAACATCATGGAAACATGTGTCAAGTGGGTTGGCTATGAAGTCACATTGTTGAACGTGTAATATAAAGTTAACTATATTGCTACTTAAATAAGCTCGTGTATATAAGATTGTAAGGTCTAACTGTTCCACAAAATATATAAAGTATATGAGGCGAAGTGTCGGTTCCTACTCAGGAGTCGCCGTTAAATACCAATCGCATGTGTATATGAGATTGAAAGTTTCCTTAATGCTGAATTTGTTATATCATTTCGGTCCCATTTGTACTAATCTATTACTAGTTGCACAGTACTTAATACTAAATTGCATATAAATTTATTCTCCGCCATTAATAATATGTAACCATAATCAATACTTTTCAGTATCAAACTAAAAAAATGTTTCTTTAGCGGGAAGGCCGAAACGTGGTGCCTATATGACATCTCTTTTGACCTTAAGTTCCAAATAACTGAACCCATTCTGTCATTAAGTTACAGACACCATAATACCTAGGGACGCGGTATTGAATTGAAAAGTTATATAATTAAAAGAATATTGATAATAGTTTTATTTCTAAAGAGAAGTAACATACGCTCCACCTAAAGGAAAGGCTACCCAAGAAAAATTATTTTTTATATAACTGCTAACTGGTTGTAGCTTGTGGTGGAGTAGCTTAGTGATTAGAGTAACAGATTCAAAGAAAGGTGTGCCCAGGTTCGAGCACAGTCCACGGCACATACTGGATAGAACGTGACGAGTTTCAAATAAGAACGAAAACCGTCTACTGGATGAATTGCTTTTTTACAGTATAAAATTCTTATTTTATACTTAAAATACATATGTATATAATGGTGTAGGAGGATTTGTAGTTATTATAATAGTTTTTGCGGGGCAACTTTCTATTTAGTTATATTACCCCATTCAGGCATGTCCCTGGTGACTATTGTTACTACCCGTACTCATGATTATTCCCTGACCTTTCTCCGAAGGGTGAAGTAAGGAGACTGGCCAGATCATCAGACGTTTATTGAATATAGTTTTGAAATTAATGAATCAATTCACTGTTAAACCAAATAGTCCGTGCTCTAGATGGCAACAAAATGATATATTGTCAAAACAATGAAATGTCTTATACAAAAGTAGTCATAATTAACACAATACAATGGGACTGGTGATTGCATCAAGATCGCAACCCTAATTTAAATCATCTTAATCACTGGTCGCTCAATCAATGTTCGTTTAATTATATAAATGTTATATTCACAACTACATCCCCAGGTAGCCTGGTGTCTTTTCTCTAATGAAAGATTTTGGATGGTTAATTGGAACATTAGGTGTAAAAGATGCCTTATAGACTCCACCTAAAGGAAAATCTAACCAAAAGGCATTCGTTTGTTTTAATTGAAAACTGTGAGTAGCGTGCGGCAGTGTGGCTCAGTGGTTAGAATAACAGATTCAAAGACGGACGGAAAGTGTTGGATAGTATGTGTAGAGTTTCCCGTAATGAAAAAACCATTGTTTTTTACATTATACAATTCTTAATTTATACCTAAAAATATGTGCATATTGCGGGACTGGTTGTAATTCCTAGATCCCAACACTGATTTAAATAGGACTGTTAATGTAGATACCATAATGCTATGTTTTTGTAATTCAGTTTCAGGATTTTCCTGTTGCATTTTACAGCCAAAACTTCTTTACGTCTTATTCGTAGTCTTTTCTGTTAAATTAATCCGATAACCATTCGTCGTTTCAGTCGCTCCGTTACAATATCTCTGTATTACAATTATACCATTTAAAAACTTCTTCATATCATAGATTTTTTAATTGAAAATTTTCGTTATATGCAAGCGGTTAGAAAAGAAATTTAGTGAAATACTAAAGTATCCTTCCTTAAAATTGACAATTGATCTTCGGTTTTACATTCAGGAGTGATAGAACATCTTATCCTTCTTTTGAATTAAAAAATGTATTTCTCTTTTTTAATCTTCTAATTCAAAACACTTCTCAAACATACTATCCCTGTGAGTCTAAATTATGAAAATTTCATCCATAAATCTAACAAACAAGATGTGATTGAGTGTTTATATCGTCAAACCTGTTTAAAAAATAATGCACGCATATGCTTGCGACCGGGATATATTTAGGGACACATTTAACATTTTTATAGAAAATTTTTCTGAATATAAATTTGGTAAAGGACACAAAAGCTTATAATATCTCTTCAATACTTCTTAAATTTCTGATGTTGAATCCGGGATCGAAAATAGAAAACGTTAAATGCACAAAATGCCGTTTGCTCCGGAATGGTAGAAAATATCCACATAGTATCTGGACTTAATAGTCTTACACAAAATTGTATTTGTTAATATTATCAATCAGATAATGTTTTATTTATTGTGAAATCTTAAAAAGCGTATTTTCTAATCTTATGGAACATAAATTTCTTGATATCTAATGTTTTTGAATTCTAAACATTCTGATTTAACCTGTGGTTTCCTTTGTTTACAATTTATGACATATTTGGAATAGGTAATTGGAATTTCGGGTTGAGATTCCACGAAAGCTTCGCCTCAACAAAAGGCCAACCTAACTAAAAATTGTTATATTAATTAAAATTTGTTAAATGTGTGGCAGGGTGGCAAATTTGAACGATTCGAGCTCCGTTGGTGGCAAAATTATGATTAGTAATTGAAGAGTACCTAGTAGAGATGAATGAACTGTTTCTGCTTCTATATGCAATGTTTAGTTTATATATATATATATATATATATATATATATATATATATATATATATGTATATGTGTGTGTGTGTGTGTGTGTGTAATTATTTTCAATTTTTCGCAGAGGAATACATAAAAAAACACTTTTAATTTGGAATTTGATTTTTAGACAATGTGTTCAATTTTTGCGGAACTGTTCTCACCAATGCAATTTGTGTTTATCAAAAGCTAACAAATGTATAAATAAGGTTATACTATAATTTAAATATTCCTTTGGGTTAAATACTGTTTGTTGCGGAGAACTAACATATATGCAAGTATGTATTAGGTGTTGTGAACCTAGTAACAAATTAGTTCAGTTGTGACCAGAAGGATAAACCAAAGGCAGCATGAACGGAAAGTATAATCTCATGCACATTCGTTTCGTGCTTACTGGCGACTCATCAGCAGGAGCCGGTATTACGCCCTTTAACCACTATATATTTTGGTCAAGAATGTGGGATTATAGGACGGTACAATCTCCTAGACGAATGTGTAAACCTGCAATAGTGAAGCTAACATCATATAGTCTACGACAATACGACTTCAACGCTAAATCACACTATATAATATATATATATATATATATATATATATATATATATATATATATATATATATATATATATATATATATATACCGAGTCTGTAAAGGATACTAACACTATGGATATTGTGTACCAAAAAGGTAAATGGTAATAACACTATGGTTTCCGAGTCGAAACATGGCCCCAGCATGATGGATATCGATCTATGCTATAGTTCACCGAAATTGAGAATTACAACAATTTCTGAACATCTGTTACTCCAGTAAATCCATACACTGTGGCCTTGATCGATATCAGTTATCACAATTCGCGGTAAGCATGACATCATTCAATTCAATATATAATATTTAAATACCGTTTGTTGCGGAGAACTAATATATATGCAAGTATGTATTAGGTGTTGCGAATCTAGTAACAAACTAGTTCAGTTGTGACCAGAAGGATAAACCAAAGGCAGCATGAACGGAAAATATAATCTTATCAGATATAAGAAAATTTTCTTTCTCATGGTCTTCTCAAATATCTACTCATGAACATATCTTTATATATAAATTGGAAAGCAAAACAAGATATAAATATTTGAACATAGAGAGAGTGTGGAAAATAGAAACCAATCAAATTGCGTGCGTCACATCCAGTTCAAGCTCAATGCTTGTACGTGCTTCTTCTGCTTACATAAATCCGGCTGCAATTTGTTTATCCATAAGGCTTCGTATGTGGCTAGCTCCCTTTTGTTTTTGCATTTAGTAATTACTTTGAATGCTACGTCTGGAGAACATACGTGCGATGTTTCGATGATGTGTTGCGCAATAGCAGACGTGTATTCACCATTTGATTTAAAACAGGCGTTCAAGTTGCAATGTTCCCTCATTCGAGTAATTAACCGTCTGGTCGATCGGCCTACGTAAGTTGATCGACAACTTGCGCATGTATATTGATAAATAATATTTGATATCGACATTAACGGCTGTTTCTCTTTGATTGCTGGTAAAGGCAAGTGTGTTACCCTAAATAACACTCGTAGTTTGGCTGCATTAAACGTGCGTGTCAATGCTGCTTCAACTTTCTTTTGTGCCATTCGGGAAACTGCATCCCCCTTAAATGGGATGTTTAGGTAATTACCTGATCTGTGTTTTGACTAACGCAGCTTTCATTGTTCCAGTAATTTTCTTTTTCCATAATATTTCGATCTTCATTACCGAAGATCTTCATCAGATGCATTTCACGAAACAAATGAAGCAAGCGCGTTATTTCCTCTAGTCATAATATTTATATACCCCAGACTGACCTTTCATTGGTTATACGTGTGTCACTGTGTGTGTGTGTGTGCATTTTCATAACTGTTGTTTTCATCTAACTAATTTAGACCAGAGTGGCTAAATAATAATTTATCAATTGCATGCAATAACTATTCGTTTTTTTTAAACACACTCAATGTAAATGACGTAACTGAGATGGGGAGACCCATAATTCAGAAACACTCGTCATAAAAACATGCCATGAGTGATAAAACCAGAAGTCCGAACGACTAATGCACATGTTAAATTACAATTCAAACCACTAGGTTGTACTCAAGATAGAGAAGTTAATAACAGTTAATGGCGCACGCCACGCATGTCCATGTGTATGTGTATGCATAACTAAAAAACTTGGTTAAATTATTTTATTTTGATACACATGTACGTACATCTAAATGAAACTGCAGTCAATAGACATTAATTTACCCTTTGCACGCGTCAGACAAATTATTACTTATAACTATTGTATTATTAGAATATTTCCAATGGTTAGGGTGGGGGTGTAAAACAGAAAATTAAGTTTGAAATCTACTTGTTTTAAAATCAAATGAATAGTTAGAGATGAAATTTTGAAGATTATATTAATAATAATTGTTTATTCATTTGTTGAATAAAAGCCCACTAATTAGTCAATCTTAATCCGATGTTCTTAATCTTTTACTGGAGCTAGCTTCAGTTACCAATTCATGCAATCGCCTTTTTCTTCCACTAGCTAGTGCAGTATTCCAAATCGGACCTAAAGATTTTTCAACAGCTGTTTCATTCATAATATTATCTCTAGATTTAATTTCTATAGATTCCCTAATCAATCTCGTCATCCTATTACGACTACATATTGCTATGCGTTTGCATTCCTCCCAGTCGATAGTATGCCCAGTCTCCACCACATGACGAGCAAGGTCAGATTTAGCAATATGTCCATATTTACACGCAGTTTTATGTTCACCTCTTCTTACTTTGATTGGACGCATGGTTTCACCAACATACTTGAGACTGCAATCATTGCATGGGATCTCATACACTCCTGAAGTGTCTAATGGTTCAATCTTTTCTTTTGGTTAGGGAGTATAGTGCCTAGTGTAAGGGGCTGTTTTAAAACGGTCCTTATATTGTATTTTAAAGCTATTGATTTCACTTTCCTACTTAATATAGAGTCCGGTAATACCATGACCTTCCGCTCTTCCTTATCCTTATCCGCTTTTTTGTATCTCACACTAGGATTAAATTTCTTCACCATGTCCCTCATTGTTGTATCTATTAAATGAGGAGGGTAACCATTAGTCTTAAATATATCGCGTAGTCTGTCTAATTCTAACTTCCTATGCTTTATATCTGTTAACTTGAGACTTCTTAATGTTAATGACTTTAAGATACCGACTTTCATACGAAACGGGTGATTGGACTTGAAATTAAGAAGGATTCCTGAATAAGTATCCTTCCTATAAACATCTCTTCCCAATTTCAAACCATTTCTAATTAATTTGACATCTAAAAATGGTAATTCACCCGACGATTCCCTTTCTAAGGTAAATTGTAGTTCACTCATTCGATTAGCTAAATTTAAGAAATTTACCAATTTATTGTCACCATGGTTCCATATCAGTAATATATCATCCAAGAAACGTAGGTACAGTTTTGGTTTCAATGGAGTCTTATCCAACAGATTATTTTCCAAATAATGCATAAAGATATTGGCTATTGGGACCGATAAAGGTTGTCCCATTGGAACGCCTCTAATTTGTTTATAAAATTCCTTATGAAATTTAAAATAAGTGGAGGACATACAAATACACATCATCTCCATGACGTGTCCTAACGTCATTTTGCTTCCTTCTAATATTAGTGGGTGATCAACTAGGAAACATCTAAAACAATCCAGAGCCTCAGGTACCGGTATATTTGTGTACATAGATACTACATCTAAGCTTACTAATCTATCCTTTTCATCTAGTACATATTTATCAATAATTTCAACCAAATGATATGAGTTAAGCAAGGTATGTTCTAAGAAATAGGAATATTTTCTTATTCTATGGCACAAAAACTTTGAAATTTTATATGTTGGGGAGTGTTGTACATTCACTATAATTCTTAAAGGATTACCCGGCTTATGCACTTTAACCAAACCATAAACTCTGGGTGCAACCGTATCTCTTTGAATGAGAGTGTTACCATGCGTCGAATCCAATTCTTCATTAGCAATCATTTTATTGATTAATAATTTTACTTGCCCTTGTAACTTATCAGTAGGGTCTTTTGTTATTTTAGTGTATACTTCAGCATTACTTAACTGTTCTATCATTTTATTGTTATAATCAGATTGATTCATCAGTACTGTAGCTCCTCCTTTATCCGCCTTAAGACATATAACCTTATTTGATACTAAATCTTTTCTGAGACGTTTAATTTCATAATTAGGCTTAACTTTATCCTCTTTGTGTGTTAAAACCAATGAGGCAACGTCTAATTCAAATTTCACCTTATCATTATCCGAAAGAAGCTTTGCCGTTTTGACAGCCTCAGTAATTAATTCGTTTCTAACCGATCTTTCATTAGGAATAGCCATGTTTAAACCACGGTTAAGTAGTTCAACTTGATCCTTCTTAAGATTTAATGTTGATAGATTTACTATTCTATTAGTCCCGATTAAATTATCACTTTCTTGGGGTCTATAAATTCCCAAGTCAGCTAATTTTTATCGTGTCTAATTCTTACTTTTTTTATTTCTCTATTACGGGCTTTATCACTGAAATCCTCAATGCATTTAAAATCATCTACGTGCAAAAGAGAAGTTAATATCGATCTTAGTTTAGTTTTTTACTGAATAAGTATAATCTTACGTTTAACTAAATCACGAATCAAAGTTTTTATAATATTTATACAAAGGTCATGCTTAAGAGACATGCCATAAGCATTTAACTAAAAATTTATTTTAAAACGAAAACATTTAGGAATAACATCATGTTTTAAACAAATACTTAAAAAAGAAATATTTCGCACTTCCTCACGATTTGTTGTTTCAATAACGTATATTTATTATACCATTTAACGGCATTGCTGCTATAATTCCATTGCATGAATTGGTAACTGAAGCTAGCTCCAGTAAAAGATTAAGAACATCAGATTAAGATTGACTAATTAGTGGGCTTTTATTCAACAAATGAATAAACAATTATTATGAATATAGTCTTCAAAATTTCATCTCTAACTATTCATTCGATTTTAAAACAAATAGTGATTTCAACCTTAATTTTCTGTTTTACACCCACACCCTACCCATTGGAAATATTCTAATAATACAATAGTTATAAGTAATAATTTGTATGACGCGTGCAAAGGGTAAATTAATGTCTATTGACTGCAGTTTCATTTAGATGTACGTACATGTGTATCAAAATAAAATAATTTAACCAAGTTTTTTAGTTATTCATACACATACACATGGACATGCGTGGTGTGCGCCATTAACTGTTATTAACTTCTCTATCTTGAGTACAACCTAGTGGTTTGAATTGTAATTTAACATGTGCATAAGTCGTTCGGACTTCTGGTTTTTATCACTCATGGCATGTTTTTATGACGAGTGTTTCTGAATTATGGGTCTCCCCATCTCAGTTACGTCATTTACATTGAGTGTGTTTTAAAAAAACGATTAGTTATTGCATGCAATTGATAAATTATTATTTAGCCACTCTGGTCTAAATTAGTTAGATGAAACCAACAGTTATGAAAATGCACACACACACACAAGTGACACACGTATAACCAATGAATGGTCAGTCTGGGGTATATAAATATTATGACTAGAGGAAATAACGCGCTTGCTTCATTTGTTTCGTGAAATGCATCTGATGAAGATCTTCGGTAAGGAAGATCGAAATATCATAGAAAAAGAAAATTACTGGAACAATGAAAGCTGCGTTAGTCAAAACGCAGATCAGGTAATTACAATTATTCCAGTTCCGCATCAAGGTAACTCTTTCATGATTCTGTGGTTGGTTGTCTATCTATCTATATTGGACAAATCATACCTGATAATTAACATAGTTAAGATTTAAGAACAGGCACAATGCTGCTATAATCTATCATCATCATCATCATCATTTCCAACCACACAAAAGTCAAGTGACTAATGTATCACTGCCATATAACCATAAGGAGTGAAAAAAAGTATATAAGTGAATTTAGATAAATTATTATTGAAATTTACGAGAGAGGGAGAAGGGTAGAGAGAGAAGGAAAACCTTGCTATTATGAGTAAATTTATCAGGATAACTCACAGAAATGAGGCAAACTAAACATCTACACAACACCCTTATGGCCAAGTTAGCATTCGGGCAAGGCGACATCAGCAACACAGCTTCCTTGCGGATTTCACTGTATCACGTCATAAACAAACCGAACCTCGCAGCTAACTTTGCCCTACTAAGAAAAGAATGTTACGAAGATGATTCTACTATACATCTGCAACAAGATCGCCACTGAGCTCGATTCGCTGCCATATCGCTAAGGGTTTCTAACCAAGAACTGTGATGTGAACGAGGACCCCATCCCGGCAAACGAGTGGATCCTATACTACCAAATTTGGATTTAAGTGACTTTAATTGTTTCTGCCATGTCAAAATCTGCCCACCTTGTTTCTTACGCCAATTTGGTGCTGGATGAGAGAACAGAGCTCTATTGGGCAATCGGAATGAGGGCATACGCAAACGTGACCGAGACAACGAAGTTGATGGAGCCTTATTTGCTTTTCTAAAGACGAGCACTTATTGTCAGATCCAAAAAAACGTCTACGGATGTCAACGTTTCGTATTCGTTGTTGGTAAACAACACGTGCTATACTTCTCAAACAGCGATGATCGAATGCCTGTAAGCGTCTCAGATCATCAACTCTAAGAGGCTAAGTTTCACTAGCGTATAGTAAGACTGCGCGTACAGATGCATTGTAAACACGACCTTTAAGGCAAAGTGAAATATTCGCGTTTCTCCATAAATGACGAAGGTTCGAGAAAGCTACTCTAGCTTTCGCGATCCGTATTCTCACCTCGTCGGACATATTGCCTACGTTATTGATAGAGCTCCCAAGATATGTAAACCTGTCGACTATGTCAAGATCTTCATTCTGCAGTCGCAACGTTGGAGTGAGTGGTGGGTGATCCTGTAACAGTATCTTACATTTAGAGGGTGCGAATTTCATACCGAAAGACGGAACAACGCTTGCTAATCTATTTAAGGTGGTCTGGGCAGCATGCTGATTGTCGAATAATAGTACGATATCGTCCGCATAGTCAAGATCGACTAGTTTATCTCCTGGGAGAACTTCAACTCCAGCGTCCTGAATGTGTGAGAGAGTGTTGTTCATAATAGCATCGATTACAAAATTAAACAAAAATGGGGAAAGTGGACAACCTTGACGAACACCACTGCTGGTTGTAAAGTTATGCGTTAATTCGTTGTAAACCTTAACGCGACCAGAAGTATTTGTGTAGAGAGCTCGTATAATATTAACAAATTTAGTGGGCACACCGCTTTTCGACAAGATATGGAATAAAACATTGCGATCCACCGAATCAAATGCACCCTTGAAGTCTAGAAAGACGACTATTGTGGGACGGTGATATAAATGTCTCTGTTCGAGAACTTGCCTTAACGTAAAAATATTATCTATACAACCTCGTCCTGCGCGGAATCCGGCCTGTTCTTCTCTTGTTTGTGATTCACGTGAAGCGCTAAGACGACGTAGGATAATCGAAGCAAATAACCTTGATACGACCGGAGTCAAACTTATACCACGATGGTTATCGCACGAATTACGATTGCCTTTTTTGAAGATGGGAATGATGGTAGACTCATTCCAGTCAAGTGGTACGGTTTCCTCATTCCATATAGTATGAAAAAGTTTGGTCAACGCTCCTGAAATTATATCGCCATCATCTTTAAACAATCCCGGAAGCAGATCATCGGGGCCGGCGGCTTTGCGGCGCTTAAGTGATAGGATTGCATCGCGTACATCTAACTCGGATGGTTCTTCGGGACTAACATTCCACACTGTTGATGCAGACATGCTTTCGGGAAGCGGAACTGACGTGGGTGGCCAAGAAAATTGATCTCTAAAGTGTTCAGCCCATCTGTCAAGACGACTTATTTTATCGGTTATTAATTCGTTGTTACTATCACTTATAGTTTCTCTAACTTTTAACTTTCTCGGACCTGTTGTGCGTTTAAATACATCCACTAAAAGCAAAGCAAAAAACCGTTATCATCGTTGCCTCTTCGTTGTATCTGCATATGCTCCTACCGATTGCAGCACAGAAGAAAGCAAGGACGCCTTTTACTCCGAATTAAGCTCCTTACTAAGTAAAGCACGAAGTTCGGATATAGTCCTGGTTATGGGTGACATGAATGCTCAAGTTGGTCGCTTAAGCAACACAGAATTTCATTTAGGTGGAAGATACACTCTAAGCTCGACTCGCAATGATAATGGTGAACGGCTTTTGGATAGCTGCGCTGAACATAGACTATATTTAAGTAGTACAAATTTCAGACGTAGTGTTAAACGTTGTGCTACATGGCGTCCTCCAGCACCCGGACAACGGTGGACTCAACTAGATCATGTAGCAATTAGTTATAGATGGCGTGGTTGCATCCAGGATTGTCGCTCTTTTTGGAACACTTATGTCGACTCCGACCATGCACTTATCCGTTGTAGATTTGCTCTAAAATTTTCCGGGAAAATAATTAAGAATAAACCCCAAATTGATGTAGGCAAACTCGAACAACCGTCCATCCGACAAAACTATGAAAATATTCTAAAGGCTAATCTAACTGGTCTGAATAGCGAAAATCCGAATATACTTTGGTCCAAGATAAGTTCCACTATGCACAATGCAGGTACTACTGTATGTGGCATAGCAGGCCCCCGTAGAAATAATCACTGGCTCTCTGTAAAATCTATGGAGATACTCGAAATAAGGCGCCAAATTCCACCTGGCTCTACTCATAATAATACCCGTCGCATTATAAGACGCCAACTTAAGCTAAAAGGCGATCTCGAAAACATTTAGAGCAGAAAGGCTGAAGAAATGGAATTAGCTCTCGCGTCAGGTAACAGTCGCTGTTTGTTCCAACTTATACGCTATAATCTAACACCAGTGACACACAATCAGTTTGCTTGTTTTGTTATAGCTGAAATAACTTGAATGCCACGAGAATTGTTAAGTGGCTTTCAGTTAACTAATTCAGATATTTAACATGAATTAACGTGTCATATGGTAAAAAGAACAAAATTTCCATTTCACAAAAGAATAGCACTGTCATTTTCATAGCGCCTTGGTAAAACATATTGCAACGCCAAACGCAGTAGACTCTGAGGGATAATTTAATGTAACTGCAAAGTTTCGAGATTTAAATGAGGCTTATTAACTGAAAGAAATCGCCTCTTAAATTTTACTTCAATAAATGACCAGCTAATTCTAGCGGCCTACAAATATTTTTATTCGCGATATCGGTCACTTGGCAACCAGATGTCAGATAACATTATGTAAAGCGCAGGAGGAGTGCTGCTACATATCAAATTATCAATAGAGTAATATTGTATGGCTATTAAATAAAATTATTAAGCAAAAGTATATGCTTTGGGATAATATTGCCATTTATTCGATATCCAGCAGAAGTACACAATAATATTTAAATTAAACTACATAAGACAAGTAGTATGGTGAAGGTATCATTAAATTTGACAAGCGAACGACATACACTATCTATATAATAGGCTATAACGGCCAGGAAAAAACAATAGACTGCCGAACCCCTTGTAAATGTGTATAAAACAGGCATCACACTCATCCACATTTCAAAACAAGTGCTAACACCATGTGAAGACTAAATCTCACATATATGGCAGCCTCTGAAGACGAGTAGAGTGGAGAACCGGACGCTCGAGTAGAGGTTACAGAAGATCAAAGCCACGAAAAATCAATAGATAGCTTTCCCTTGTAGTGCATGATGATTGCTTTATTCGGATTGTCCACATATAACGTAGCTTAAAGGGAGATTTGTTACTGAAATAAACCATAATATAACATATTATTTCGAACGCGTATCATAATCCCAAAAAATTCATATCAAACCTAGTAGAGTAATGGTACTACTCGCTAACCTGCAATCTATTAAGGTCAAATTATCAGACGTTCCGAAGACTGCTACTTCATCTAAACACAATGGTTCTACTGGACAGAAAAAAATGTTTGTTGAATAAAATTACGTGTAAGATCGACGAACACCAATTGTACGACATATTACATGCGCTTTGAATGCGAGACAAAACAATAATAGCATTTTCACGAGTATCGTGAACGATCTATAACCTGAAGTAAAGCTATTGTAGTGATTATTCAAAACAAGTTTGCAGGCTTGATTCTAACACCCATCCAATTCGGTTTAACCATTCTGCTTGCCTTGGGATTGGTGGTTTCATGAAGCTCGCAAATTTGACCTTAACAATTGTAACCAACAACCGCGCAATCATTCATTGTTCAATTGATTCTGTGGTTGGTTGCCTATCTATCTATATTGGACAACAGCACAGCTTCCTTGCAGATTTCACTGTATCACGTCATAAACAAACCGAACCTCGCAGCTAACTTTGCCCTACTAAGAAAAGAAAGTTACGAAGATGATTCTACTATAAATCTGCAACAAGATCGCCACTGAGCTCGATTCGCTGCCATATCGCTAAGGGTTTCTAACCAAGAACTGTGATGTGCACGAGGACCCCATCCCGGAAGACGAGTGGATCCTATACTACCAAATTTGGATATAAGTGAGTTTAATTGTTTCTGCCATGTCAAAATCTGCCCACCTTGTTTCTTACGCCAATTTGGTGCTGGATGAGAGAACAGAGCTCTATTGGGCAATCGGAATGAGGGCATACGCAAAACGTGACCGAGCCAACGAAGTTGATGGAGCCTTATTTGCTTTTCTAAAGACGAGCACTTATTGTCAGATCCAAAAATACGTCTACGGATGTCAACGTTAGTTATTCGTTGTTGGTAACCAACATGTGCTATACTTCTCAAACAACGATGATCAAATGCCTGTAAGCGTCTCAGATCATCAACTCTAAGAGGCCAAGTTTCACTAGCGTATAGTAAGACTGCGCGTACAGATGCATTGTAAACACGACCTTTAAGGCAAAGTGAAATATTCGCGTTTCTCCATAAATGACGAAGGTTCGAGAAAGCTACTCTAGCTTTCGCGATCCGTATTCTCACCTCGTCGGACATATTGCCTACGTTATTGATAGAGCTCCCAAGATATGTAAACCTGTCGACTATGTCAAGATCTTCATTCTGCAGTCGCAACGTTGGAGTGAGTGGTGGGTGATCCTGTAACAGTATCTTACATTTAGAGGGTGCGAATTTCATACCGAAAGAC
The DNA here is from genome assembly GCA_029291075.1 of Eudiplozoon nipponicum. Lineage (NCBI taxonomy): Eukaryota > Metazoa > Platyhelminthes > Monogenea > Mazocraeidea > Diplozoidae > Eudiplozoon > Eudiplozoon nipponicum. The sequence continues at coordinate 29,914 of JAQBSW010004424.1, read as the reverse complement.
GGAACAACGTTTGCTAATCTATTTAAGGTGGTCTGGGCAGCATGCTGATTGTCGAATAATAGCACGATATCGTCCGCATAGTCAAGATCGACTAGTTTATCTCCCGGGAGAACTTCAACTCCAGCGTCCTGAATGTGTGAGAGAGTGTTGTTCATAATAGCATCGATTACAAAATTAAACAAAAATGGGGAAAGTGGACAACCTTGAAGAACACCACTGCTGGTTGTAAAGTTATGCGTTAATTCGTTGTAAACTTTAACGCGACCAGAAGTATTTGTGTAGAGAGCTCCTATAATATTAACAAATTTAGTGGGCACACCGCTTTTCCACAAGATATGGAATAAAACATTGCGATCCACCGAATCAAATGCACCCTTGAAGTCTAGAAAGACGACTATTGTGGGACGGTGATATAAATGTCTCTGTTCGAGAACTTGCCTTAACGTAAAAATATTATCTATACAACCTCGTCCTGCGCGGAATCCGGCCTGTTCTTCTCTTGTTTGTGATTCACGTGAAGCGCTAAGACGACGTAGGATAATCGAAGCAAATAACCTTGATACGACCGGAGTCAAACTTATACCACGATGGTTATCGCACGAATTACGATTGCCTTTTTTGAAGATGGGAATGATGGTCGACTCATTCCAGTCAAGTGGTACGGTTTCCTCATTCCATATAGTATGAAAAAGTTTGGTCAACGCTCCTGAAATTATATCGCCATCATCTTTAAACAATCCCGGAAGCAGATCATCGGGGCCGGCGGCTTTGCGGCGCTTAAGAGATAGGATTGCATCGCGTACTTCTAACTCGGATGGTTCTTCGGGACTAACATTCCACACTGTTGATGCAGACATGCTTTCGGGAAGCGGAACTGACGTGGGTGGCCAAGAAAATTGATCTCTAAAGTGTTCAGCCCATCTGTCAAGACGACTTATTTTATCGGTTATTAATTCGTTGTTACTATCATTTATAGTTTCTCTAACTTTTAACTTTCTCGGACCTGTTGTGCGTTTAAATACATCTACTAAAAGCAAAGCAAAAAACCGTTATCATCGTTGCCTCTTCGTTGTATCTGCATATGCTCCTACCGATTGCAGCACAGAAGAAAGCAAGGACGCTTTTTACTCCGAATTAAGCTGCTTACTAAGTAAAGCACGAAGTTCGGATATAGTCCTGGTTATGGGTGACATGAATGCTCAAGTTGGTCGCTTAAGCAACACAGAATTTCATTTAGGTGGAAGATACACTCTAAGCTCGACTCGCAATGATAATGGTGAACGGCTTTTGGATAGCTGCGCTGAACATAGACTATATTTAAGTAGTACAAATTTCAGACGTAGTGTTAGACGTTGTGCTACATGGTGTCCTCCAGCACCCGGACAACGGTGGACTCAAATAGATCATGTAGCAATTAGTTATAGATGGCGTGGTTGCATCCAGGATTGTCGTTCTCTTTGGAACACTTATGTCGACTCGGACCATGCACTTATCCGTTGTAGATTTGCTCTAAAATTTTCGGGGAAAATAATTAAGAATGAACCCCAAATTGATGTAGGCAAACTCGAACAACCGTCCTTCCGACAAAACTATGAAAATATTCTTAAGGCTAATCTAACTGGTCTGAATAGCGAAAATCCGAATATACTTTGGTCCAAGATAAGTTCCACTATGCACAATGCAGGTACTACTGTATGTGGCATAGCAGGCCCCCGTAGAAATAATCACTGGCTCTCTGTAAAATCTATGGAGATACTCGAAATAAGGCGCCAAATTCCACCTGGCTCGACTCATAATAATACCCGTCGCAATATAAGACGCCAACTTAAGCGCAGTCTAAAAGGCGATCTCGAAAACTTTTGGAGCAGAAAGGCTGAAGAAATGGAAGTAGCTTTCGCGTCAGGTAATAGTCGCTGTTTGTTCCAACTTATCCGCGCAACAGGTCCGAGAAAGTTAAAAGTTAGCGAAACTATAAATGATAGTAACAACCAATTAATAACCGATAAAATAAGTCGTCTTGACAGGTGGGCTGAACACTTTAGAGATCCATTTTCTTGGCCACCCGCGTCAGTTCCGATTCCCGAAAGCATGTCTGCATCAATAGTGTGGAATGTTAGTCCCGAAGAACCATCCGAGTTAGAAGTACGCGGTGCAATCCTATCTCTTAAGCGCCGCAGGCCCCGATGATTTACTTCCGGGATTGTTTGAGGATGGTGGCGATATAATTTCAGGAGCGTTGACCAAACTTTTTCATACTATATGGAATGAGGAAACCGTACCACTTGACTGGAATGAGTCGACCATCATTCCCATCTTCAAAAAAGGCAATCGTAATTCGTGCGATAACCATCGTGGTATAAGTTTGACTCCGGTCGTATCAAGGTTATTTGCTTCGATTATCCTACGTCGTCTTAGCGCTTCACGTGAATCACATACAAGAGAAGAACAGGCCGGATTCCGCGCAGGACGAGGTTGTATAGATAATATTTTTACGTTAAGGCAAGTTCTCGAACAGAGACATTTATATCACCGTCCCACAATAGCCGTCTTTCTAGACTTCAAGGGTGCATTTGATTCGGTGGATCGCAATGTTTTATTCCATATCTTGTCGAAAAGCGGTGTGCCCACAAATTTGTTAATATTATACGAGCTCTCTACACAAATACTTCTGGTCGCGTTAAGGTCTACAACGAATTAACGCATAACTTTACAACCAGCAGTGGTGTTCGTCAAGGTTGTCCACTTTCCCCATTTTTGTTTAATTTTGTAATCGATGCTATTATGAACAACACTCCCACACATTCAGGATGCTGGAGTTGAAGTTCTCCCGGGCGATAAACTAGTCGATCTTGACTATGTGGACGATATCGTACTATTATTCGACAATCAGCATGCTGCCCAGGCCACCTTGAATAGATTAACAGACGTTGTTCCGTCTTTCGGTATGAAATTCGCACCCTCTAAATGTAAGATACTGTTACAGGATCACCCACCACTCACTCCAACGTTGCGACTGCAGAATGAAGATCTTGACATAGTCGACAGGTTTACATATCTTGGGAGCTCTATCAATAACGTAGGCAATATGTCCGACGAGGTGAGAATACGGATCGCAAAAGCTAGAGTAGCTTTCTCGAACCTTCGTCATTTATGGAGAAACGCCAATATTTCACTTTTCCTTAAAGGTCGTATTTACAATGCATCTGTACTCCCAGTCTTACTATACGCTAGTGAAACTTGGCCTCTTAGAGTTGATGATCTGAGACGCTTACAGGCACTCGGTCATCGTTGTTTGAGAAGTATAGCACATGTTGGTTACCAACAACAAATAACTAGCGTTGACATCCGTAGACGTATTTTTGGATCTGACAATAAGTGCTCGTCGTTATAAAAACAAATAAGGCTCCATCAAATTCGTTGGCTCGGTCACGTTTTGCGTATGCCTTCATTTCGATTGCCCAGTAGAGCTCTGTTCTCTCACCCAGCCCAAATTGGAGTAAGAAACAAGGTGGGTAGATTTTGACATGGCAGAAACAATTAAAGTCACTTACATCCAAATTGGGTAGTACATGACCCACTCGTCTGCCGGGATGAGGTCCTCGTGCGCATCACAGTTCTTGGTTGGAAACCCTTAGCGATATGGCATTGTATAGAGCTCAGTGGCGATCTCGTTGCAGATGTCTAGTAGAATCATCTTCGTAACTTTCTTTTCTTAGTAGGGCAAAGTTAGCTGCGAGGTTTGGTTTGTTTATGACGTGATACAGTGAAATCCGCAAGGAAGCTGTATTGCTGATGCCGCCTTACCCGAATGCTAACTTGGTCATAATTTTGTTGTGGAGAGGTTTAGTTTGCCTCATTTCTGTGAGTTAACCTGATAAATTTACTCATAGTAGTAAGGTTTTCCTTCTCTCTCTACCCCTCTCTCTCTCTCTCTCTCTTGTAAATCTCAATAATAATTTGGCTAAATTAACTTATATACTTTTTTCATTCCTTATGGTTATATGGCAGTGAAACATTAGTCACTTGACTTTCGTGTGGCTGGACATGATGATGATGGGCTGCATCAAGAGACTACTCATATATATGTCAGTATAAATTAAGAAATGTACAAGGTATTTAATGCATAAACCAAACATTGTATAATGCTTGGTTTATAATGACAGATGTATATTTAATTAGATTGATAATTATATCCAGCTCGTAACGTTCGTTTAAATATTATTAACGTACAGTGTAATTAGTTTTCGTTGCATTACTTGCTAACAATCCCCAAATTCAGACGTTTGTTGATATTTTTATTCACCTTATCAGTGTGCTGCTAGTGCAAGGAGCGCAGTTCCCACTTGAAATCTTGATTGAAATGATTTCTATCCTCGTCCATGCAAACGGTGATGATGCTATTGATTTAAATAGAATTGTTTCACTGAAATATTGCGATTTCGTTGTTTTTATTAATGGTTAACACCACGATGGTTATCACACGAATTACGATTGATCTCTTCATTCCATGTAGTTCGAGAAGGATTAATCAACGCTTTATCCTTAAATAAGCTGGGAAGCAAACAATCGGAGATAAAATTGAAATTCAACGTGTCAGTTCATGCAACTGACGGTAGTCTTGTTTTGTTGTTGGACCAGTTAAATCAAACGGCATCTGTGTTCACTTCATGCTCGTGAACGTACACCAAGTTTGTGGACTTGAAATTAACAACTATATAATTTCTTTCACTAGTTCCACAGTATAGCCAAACCAACATCAACCATATGTACCAACAACAAGTTATACAAATGCTTAAAATAAGAATAGTGTTTAAACAATGTAAACGAACTTGAAATGAACAGCCGTATTTCTCATAAAAATATTAGAACAGTCTAAGAAGACAGACGAAACCATATTCTTATTTTAAAATAAGCATGTAGCAAAATTTACAGATGCAGAAACCATATGCTTAATAAAAAAGAATAGAAATAATTTTCTAAAATAACTACACATCTCAAGATCACAGAAAAAATAATTTAACTTCACCTTATGACAGGCGTCAACCCAGAAATTGACCATAATAAGAATGGCAGAGTGTGGAAGTACCAGACGTAGAATTGATAATGCAGTGACCTGCTGAAAACCATTCCAATGAAGTTTCCTCCAAATATCATCATCAAACAAGCTATAAAATATTAGGAAAATGTAAAATGAAAATACGTTAGAGCTAACACAAAAAATAGCATAAGCAAATTTTTATTTGATTATAAGCAGTCGACTGTTGTATGAAAATTTGGAAGCTCCTCTAATACAGTTCGGTTAATTCTACTAAATAGCCCAACGTTTCGCCCAGATTAAACAATCCTCCTTCAAGTTGCCAATATCTCACATCAGATACTGATCAAAATCATGGTAAACAGTACTGCAACAGCATAATGCACTGATGCATAACTGCTTCATAGACCATTAACTATTTTTATAAAACAAAAACAATAATTTAGGAAAGATTGTGCATTAGGATGAGGATAGCCCTAGACCAGAATGGAATTAAAAACATCAAATACAGAAATCAGTCCGTTTAGATTTCCATGCAACCACCATTCTAAGGCACGAAAATCTCCAAGGTTTGCAACATCGGTATCTAGATTTAAACCTACGGTCTTAGCTTCGAAGAAGGCAGTTACAAATAACAAGCACAATCAAGACCGCACATAAAACTGCATAAAACATGATCGCATTAGGCATTCAACAAAATATATTGCTAATAAAATTTTTAATTCCATAAATAAAAAATAATGCACTAAATATTATTCAGAGCAGATTAATTTATTAGTCATACCATCTTTAGAATGAAAGTTATGATGCTCCAATTAATACAATGAATGAATGCCAAATTATATATATATACACGCGTTAACAGAAATGTGCAAGTAAGACGAAATTTAAAATTACCTGATCTGCGTTTTGACTAACGCAGCTTTCATTGTTCCAGTAAATTTCTTTTTCATAATATTTCGATCTACATTACCGTAGATCTTCATCAGATGCATTTCACGAAACAAATGAAGCAAATGTCGTGAAATGCATCTGATGAAGATCTACGGTAATGTAGATCGAAATATTATGAAAAAAGAAATTTACTGGAACAGTGAAAGCTGCGTTAGTCAAAACGCAGATCAGGTAATTTCAATTAATTCAGTACCGCACAAAAAACATTCCTTTAAGACGAAATTTGTTCGTGCACTGACATTACTATGGAGCCTGCCAAATCCCATTCAAAACGGTGTTTATTTATGTTTCTTTTATTTGAACTTCCTTAGCTAATATACCTTTTGTGGAATTTATATGTGCACCACTTTTTTCCATTTAAACAAAACTAGCTCCTGTGTTCTATTTCTCCAGTAAATCAGTGGACAAAATTTGTCGAAAGCGTTCCCGTACATTATAGTATACTTTTTTTAAATTAAAATCTTGGAAAAAATATGTTATCAGCATTGGCGATAAAAATAATAAAATTTATTTTTCTCTTAAATAATATTTTTCAGTATGAACGCAACAACTTTCGTGCAGGCATAACCCGCAACATTTATCTGAGCGGGATGTGCCATTTCGTTTAGAGCGATGTTCGCTTCTATAATTTGTAAGCTCAGAGGTTTAGCAAATATATAGGCTTCTTCTAAAGCTTTATATTTTCATGACTTAGTTCACGGATGTTCGTGCGAACAAAAGAAGCCTAGCACAATCCAAACTAGCGTTAACAGCTCTCTAGTCATGCTAGAAACTGCAATAAAAGTAAATAGCTTGAATATAACACCTTGCTTAGCTAGATGACTCCGAAATTGGAAATAAAAATAGTTCGCTCTTCCTGCCTCCTACACCCGAGCAGATACCATGCGGGGAAATCGAAGCAATTATGATATTAAGAACATCAGCAATATGGAAACTACGACTGTGTAATACATGAAATTATGGTTACGCATCAATACATGTTGTTCAAAATAAACTAAGTTTAAAAATTTTGCAAATTAGAGTTTAGGTCAACATATAAGGTAAGCTAGTTCATTTTTGTACGAAAGAGCATGCCAGTACTAGATTTTTATTGTGATATACATACATACATAGATGCATGAAAACAAATAAACTAGAGCTTGGGTCTTTTGCACATCGCGGTTCTTTAAAGACAAAGTCTACAGGCTCGAATTATTAACAAAACTTTATTGGTCTATGGTTAATGCTAGTTTGCCTGCCATAAAATCTCATGATTATTAAGGACATAGTGCAGCGATCCACATGACCGACGTCATTAATAATTGCATCCAGCCACAAATGCGCAAACTGCAATTAAAGATATTGCAACACTAGTTTAGCATTATTCACATGTTTCAAACCTTACTGGCATGATTCACAGATATGATGAGACTAAAGAACACGCAATGAATAAATATAAAGTAAGTACAGCCGAAACGACGCAATGATTTTAAATAAGACCCACTCACCAGACCATTACTTCTTTCTGACCATCAGTAACTATGCTCTATAGATAAAAGAGACCAAGGACGACATAGTAACAAAAACAGAAAATTGTAAAACTAGGCAATTTCTTGCAGGATTGTTAATGTTTAATCTATAATCTCGTCAAGATTCATTGATTTAAAATCATCAATATCAATTGGCATGATGTGTGTTATGATAGGATAGGCGAATGAAAAAATACAGTCATGCATAGGGAGTAATGAAAATAGATTTCTGTATCACAAAGAAAATTTCTAAACACAAACTTACAAAAAGAGTGTAACTCCTGCAAATGTAACCGATATAGATACGAGGACCCCAATTGGAAGTATGTTGGAAGTACCGGACAATATATAGAGTTGAATATCCCCATATAACGTCATAATAAATCTATTCTATGAATTAGCTTATTTAACCTACTTTGGCAAGGAAAATAGATACCAGGATCATTGTAATGAAGGTTGCACAAACATGCGCCTTTTTTAAATTATAGATTTCAAAGTAATTTGCAATAATATAGAATTAATTTCAAAATATGCAAAACATTTGTTCATGGGTATAATTTTATTTTAACTGGCTATATATATATATATATATATATATATATATATATATATATTATACATAAATGTCTTCGTTTCACAAACGTGAATTAATTTTTTTGAATTGGAACAAATTTTACGCAAAAATAGTAGTCAATCAAATTCAGATGAAAGAAAAGAATATAGCCAGAATCATTTACCTGAATCAAATTTCATTTAAAAGCTAAACAGAATTCGGCATAGCGCTAAAATCCCACTGGCTTTTTTTTTATTTTTATTTTTTTATTTATTTATTTTTTTTTTTATTAATTAATTTTTTATATATTAATAAATTTTTTTTAAAAATAAATAATTTTATTTTAATAATAATTGTATCCACATATTAACTTTTTAACCATCTCTGTATGTGTGTCTTATGCAAAGGAAACTGTAGGTTCAAGGACTTAATTCAAACAAAACCAGAATGTAGCAAGAATGTGGGTTTTAAAAACGGATAATTATAGCTAGATTGAAACATCATGCTTTCTAATTCACATAGATAGGGAAAAATATATATTAACCTATATATATATATATATATATATATATATATATATATATATATCGCCTGTGTAAGCCAATCATCCCATAAGATATAAAATGCTATTTGTCAACAAGATCGATTTCGTCTCTTCTGTGAACATATCAAGCAAAACCAATCATTGTTATATGTTTGAAAGCAGACAAAGGAGGAGCGACGATTCAGATAAAACAGTCTGATTATAATAATAGGATATATGATAAACGAAAAGATATAGAGATACACACTAAAAAAGAAACACCCTACTGATATGTTACGAGCAGTGAAATTATTGATCAATATTATGATTGATAGTGATGAATTGAATCAACCACATGATGATAATCTCGTACAAAGTTAAAGTTGTGTAGTGCATTGTGTGATAAAGGTACATAAACCATGTTACCTCTAGAGAATTATTGGTAATGCACAGCATTCTTTAAAACAAAAAAAATCAAAGTTTTTATGTTATAGGGTAAGGGAAAATTCGTACATCTTAGACTACACATTGATGTATTCATACTATTTGGTTGAGACTGTCGATAAATATTAATTTAATGAAAACGATAGGCTGACGGGCAATGTGTGACAGCTATGCATACTGATACGCAAGTAGCCACAAAAAGGGTTTTTGGCGTTTCCTGGTTGATTATCCGTTTATATTAGAATGAATTAAAATGCGGAATAAAAATATTATGAAGATGATGAACACATGCATTGCTTGTATTTATTTTTTATTTAATAACGTTTATAAGCAAATTCGGTGTCCTAATAAGCCAATCAATGTCAATACCGATAGAAATTATCTTTATGCATTATGAGAAAAATATCGTAGATACAATGTCTATAGAGACCAAATTGTATGTAAGGTTTATGCTGACTTTGGCTTATCCTTCTGATCCTATTTGAACTAATTTGTTCCATAATCACCAATTGTATATAGGTTTCCTGGTTGACATATTGGTTATTTGGAATGATGGAGAGGATGAAATGATCAATTTATTAAACTTAGTTAATCAAGAGCTTCATATACGTGCAATAATATTTCTGAACTCGCTTTGTGCGGAATTGAGACATTCGACAAATTGACTGCGAGTCACTTTTAAAATATATGCTTCGAAATATATTTAAAAGAATTATTGGCTCTTGTGTTAAGAGTTCTTGGTATCAACTGGCCAATATCTACAATAAACATGTTCTCGTTTATTCAAGGTTTATTTTTCCTAAAAATAATAATATGTATATATAATCAATTATTCATTAAGATGAAAAACACATGAAAGAAATGAAAATAAAATTATTTTCCAATACGTTTAATTAGATCTTGCAAAATATTTCGATTAAACTACACTACTCAAGAACTTAAACTGCTTTGTGAAGAATGGAGAAGTTAGTTCTGCTCACTTGGTACACTACTCCCATCTAGATCAACTTCTGGGGCAGGTATTGATGGGATCTATAGATCTTTCACCAACACCTGTTCCCCAAGTTGATCCAGACACGGGTAGTACCACACGCTAAATCACCAAATGCAGAGCATATAAAAACGAGGAGAGTACTGAATGAGCGCTTCTCCATTCATCACAACTCGAGGTCGGAAGAATTCTTGAACATTTATGAGGCACGGTATATTAAACAAGAATACTTTTTGAATGTTAAAACATTTAATCAAAACAATAGAAATTGTAATAGATCGAAAAAATATTTTTAGAAATAAATTTCGGCATAAGAGAAATATTACTTTTAAAATCACTATGGTAATAGAAGTATTCCCAAATTTCATCTGTACAAACGTCACCAAATGTAACATCACAAACAAAAATGGTATATAACGCGCGGCTTCAATAGCTAGATGAACAATTTTAAAAAACTATAGTCAATGCAGTTAGGTTTCAAGTCCCGACCGGACAGTTCACATAAGTAATTAATTTGTGCTTAATAAGGACAAAACCGATCTTCTTTATGAATTTTATTTGCTACATGCATGCATACATGGTTTAAGTTTCGAAATTAATTTATAATTCCAAACGCTAGAAAACAATTATATATTTTTTTTCACTTTTCTGATCAATAAGGAATTCAAGCCAGGTTTTATATCCTGTGTTTTTTTAGTGTAAAATCAAGATGCCAAAGTCTAAAGCAAACGAAGATGTTACATTTAGTAATTAATTATTTTGCGCATTTGATCAAATAAAGGTAAACCATAATATAAAATTTGGCAATCAACTAAAAGTAAAAAGACTAGAGAGATAAAGGTGTAATTATTCCTATTAAGAATCACTATCGAAAAAAAGAAGATCGTTGCGTGCTTAACGGCTAGAACTTCTGCTCCACTACTCCCTTAACGTTTCCACATTCTCGCGTAAGACGGCACGTCTAGTATCGACAGATATTATTCAAACAGATTAATAACTCAAAATTAAGTTTATTCATTACTGCTATGGCAGATTTTTATAATGGAAAAATAAACGACACAATTGCCGATACAACATTCCGGATGCTTCAAGTGAATCGTACAACATCTCCAACTATAAAACAACAATAGTAACTCGTACGAGATACACTGCAATATAAGATTGATTCTAGTCGTAAAGGCCATCCCCTCTTCAACGTGGTACGACGGTGTCAACCATGTCTCGATGGCCGATCGTACATGAGCTAACGGGGCTATGGCGGTGGTGTCACCAGGGCGTGGTGGATTTCCGACCGGCAATCGGATCTCCTATAAAATACCACATGAGCCCGAAGACGGCACCATGACTCGGCGTGTGTTCCCCGCCACAAAAGGGTTCAACAACCACAGGATTACATGGACTCCTGGACAGTACCCCGTACTTCCGAATGGCGAATGAGCTCTCAACAGCCACCAGCAACCATGCGACTTACTGCTGCCTTGCAGACTGCGCTTGGATGTGCAAAGGCTAGAGGTGCGTCCTCGATCCAAAAGCCGAGTGGTGAGGGGACACCACTTGTACCAAATTCCCAAGAAACTCCATGAAATGTCACAAATACCGTTCATGCTACGGCGTCCCCAGCAAGCGACGCGCTCTGTATCAGCGCGAATACACCTATTTATTTCGGGTGTTGGAATGTTCGATGTTCCGAAATGACTGCCAACCGCCCGGCATGGAGATGTATAATCCGGGATTTCTATGGAGCCGGCTTATCCTCCAAAAGGAGTCAGCCGCAGTAAAGTAAAGTAAAGTGATTGTCACTTCGATTTCTATACGCTTAAAATCTAAAACATTTCGGAACCTCCATCAAACAATCATAATCAGATGAGACATAACCATTTTCTCAACATGTTTTAACTTTGGAATTACAACATAGATATCTAGATCTTACCAATTTTACAGACCAAGAATTTTTACCAAAGCTTTATCCGCAACGTTCTTTAAGTTTAGAAAATCAAACAGAAATATAGACAAAAAAATGCCTATCTCACCGCTATTACATAAATGACATTAACTGAGTTAGAAAACAAAAATCAAGTTTCCCTTTAGTTATTATAAAGAGAAACAAATATAGAAACAATACTCCTTTACTAATAAAATGCATAACTAAACAAAAACTTACCATCATCATTTCTATTAAAAGTAGAAATATTTGGAATATCTCGCGTCAAAAATCTCGATATACCCCCATGAGAGCTATTTATGATATTGAAAAAATAGAAATATATAATCAAGTTTAAAAATTCATAAATTACATAATAGTGATTTCAGAAAATTATACACATTCAAATTCAAATACTGCTTTAGCAGAGGTAAAGGTAAAAGCCGCGTTAACAAACAAATTTATTAAAGCTCCTGTCTATCAAAAAAAATATTTACCAGCTCATATTGATTCACAATATTAAATTTAAATAAATCTGAAAAGTAAGGTAAGGTATAGATATATACGCGCGCGTGTAGGAGAGAGGTAAATGTGTGCGAATCGGTGGCTGTCACTTTTTATTCAGAAGGGTTTAATCGCAGACGTGACCATCGTGTTTCTACTCATTTGAATTAGGTGTGTTTAATCAAAAAGATTAAATTTGACAGAACAAGCAAACTGATAATTATTTAAATCAAGGTTGCGAGTTTGATATAAACATTTCTATATGTATATATATATATATATATATATATATATATATATATAATATGTGTGTGTAATGTAATGTAGTATGATTTTTTTTAAAATAGTTATCACCGACAACGAAATTAATGATAATTTAATCTCACTGATCTTTCGTATATAGTTTCTTGACTCTAATGCCTCTATGTGGTTGATTATTTTATTAATTGAAATTATTTGCGTGCACATTTATCTCCACCATAGAAGAAATCATAAATAAAACACAAGCTACAAAAATTCAACACAATTGTAAATCAAAATTGCGCAATTTTGCGTAGAGATATATTTTTATAATTACAGCTTCTATATATTAATTTTTTAATCAACAACTGGAAAACTTTATTAAAAACAAATATTAATACTGCATGAATTGCGCAGCTCAAAAGACGTAGGGGATCAGTTGCATGACCATGAACAAAATGCTAAGACTTCAAATCCTGGCCGAGAGATTTTTAGACACAACTGGTAATTATCGAATAATATCCGACCCGGAATAGTTAAAGAATTTGATTTTATATCTCATGCACTGCTTGGTTTATAACGATAGTATAAATATAATCAAATTCTGTCATTAACCTCATATATATATACATATGGGTGTGTGTGTGTACAAATATATGTTCAGCATAAACTAACATTGTTTAAGGTGAAAAAGGCAATTCATCCAGTAGATCTGTTTTATCCTTATTGGGAACTTATTACGTCCTGTCCAGAAACTGCTGCGGACAGTGCTCGAACCTGAGCACTTATGCTCCGGAATCTGATGCTCTAACCACTGAGCACATGTATGTATATAATGGGTTAGGTATTTATATCAAGATCTCAACAGTTAATAAAAAGAAACTTATCACCGCCTGTGCAACCAATGTTCGTTTAAGGTAGCAAAGCCAAGTAGATGAGTTTCGTACTTATTTGGTACTCGTCAAGTGCCTGTCAGAATTTTCCGCGGCCGGTGTTCGAACTTTGGCACATTTCCGAAGTCTGTTACATAAATGCAGTTCATTTTGGCTGTTGAAAACCTCAGGCATGATGAGATGCCGAATATTTTCCATTAGAAAGAAAGAATAAACAAAAAAGTTAATTGAACGAACAATGGTTGCGCGGGCGGTGATACCAATTATTATAATCTAGGTTGCGATCTTGATATAAGAACCTGACCCATTACTTACTTACATATGTCAGTATAAACTAAGAATTGTATAGTGTAGAAAGGCAATTCATCCAGTAGACCGGTTTCGTCCTTATTGGAAACAAATCATGTGCCGCGAAGAGGACTCGAAACTGGGCAAGTCTGTAGTGTATCGCAGAGGTAACGCAGTGGATAGTGTCCTAAATTCTAAAGTAAATATCCTGATCGCGGAAAATTCTGATAAGTACTTAAATACAATGGGATTGGTGTTTATTTCAAGCTCGCAAACTTGATTTAAAGAAGTACTTGACGTGTTCCCAATAAGTATGAAATCTGTATATTTGATGAATTTCTTTGAATACCTTAATTTATACCGAAAAAATAAATATAAAATTTCTACATTTATACTTTAATTCATTATAACTTTCTCAGTTGTCATAGCGTTTATTCTATAATGGAAAATCGGGAGTGACTATAAATATAGCTTCAGGTCAGATACGAAATAGGTTATACAAGAAAAAAGTCTGATAAAAATTTTATACACATACATCCGTAAATTGCAAGCGGTGGATACAGTCCAAGTCTCCAAACGGAAGTGCTCAATTTCCAGCACTAGTCGCGGCAAATTGTGACCAGTGCTTGTTGAGTTACCCATAAGGAAGAAACCAGTCTACATAATAAATTGTCTCTTCTATGTTGTGAACTTTTTGGTTCATGCTGACAGCATATATATATATATATATATATATATATATATATATATATATATAACGACACAAATTTTAAAATTATAATCTGTAAATTCTGATTTTATCTCGTTTCATTAAAAAAAGATAGAAACTCACTCACTGTATGAAACGGAAAATTAATATAGCCAGAAATGTAATGTGCAGACAGAGTAGCCATTTGTGAAAGCCCATGTCCAAAAATAAGTTCTCCGGAATTATCTTCCAATTCACTGTCCAAACGTACAGGAATTTCCGTTTAAAGTCGAATGCACTGACAAGATAATTGTAGGCGTCGTGAAACAGGAATGGTAAACCTATTAGTAACTGCCAAAATTGGCAAAAAAACAGAATATACGTCATACAGACAAGACGATTACAATCAAGTAGAAATTGTATTTGCATATCACATAACATATAAAAAACTATATTCTAGTTAATGCACGCTAAATGCTAATTATTTAATAAACAGAAAAGTGTTGAGTTGCGATAATTAACCATGTATGTAGTCGATAGTTTTGATATGTTCTTCAACTGGTTAGATTCAATGGGATTGGTGATTATCTCACACTCGCAAACTTGGTTTAAAGTATATAGTCAATAAAAAAGTTTGTCATGGGGATTTTTAAACACAAAACTTAGCAATAAACCACAAGCAATCAATTTAAGCATTTCTACGACAGTAATGTATTCCAAAATAAAAACGAAACGTCTCGATATTTCATATCTATGCCTCAAACTTGAACTACTGTGTTTAGATACATGAAAATGCAACCTTTCTATCATACAGAGGACTGAAGAATAGTCAACTACCGCACACGCGAATTAAAATTCCTCTTCGTTAAACCAATCGACGGTCTCTAAATGTCTAATTCAGTCCAAT
This sequence comes from Eudiplozoon nipponicum, assembly GCA_029291075.1. Lineage (NCBI taxonomy): Eukaryota > Metazoa > Platyhelminthes > Monogenea > Mazocraeidea > Diplozoidae > Eudiplozoon > Eudiplozoon nipponicum. The sequence continues at coordinate 14,465 of JAQBSW010004424.1, read as the reverse complement.
TAAAAAGTAGGTAACGTCATTAGCCATCGTAGAATTCGCCAGGAGTGTTAGTCAACCAAGTATGAGAATAATCATCCATATAACCAAAAAGAGCATTATAATTAATTTGTTATCGTGATGATTAACTGTATTCTATTGTTCAATCATAAAAATAATCCACGAGAAATTAAAACCTTGTACTTCATTTCTGCATAACCATGAAATCAGTACATTTGCCCATCTTTATAGTTATGTATGCGCTGTTAACAAACACTAGGCATGCATTCCTAACGTGGTTTGGACGAAAAGTTTTTCATGTTGTAGATGGCGCACCACCAAAAACTGATAATCGTCATCTTTGGTAGCCATGGTTTTCAAGCGTTGGTATCAAATATTTTGTTCAGCAGACGAAAATTGCCTATTGCACCGGCACACATGCTCTCATTCTATCACTGACCTTAACAAATAAAATTAGTTATAATTCTATACTGCACCGGGCATTGTATAAGATAAAATGGATCACCTTATCAACGGTGTCTTGCACGGTGGGTACGAGAAATCAAACTACTACAAAAACCCACATTTTCAATCATAGTTCTTTTCCATCTATTTTCTCTTCTATTCAATCAATATGGTTGATTTATGTCAAATAATTGAGCCCAACATTGTATTGCCAAATATTGAAAATATAACAAGGAAATAACTATTCATCTAAGCTACGTTGGGTATTTCCGTCAGAGATTTTGGCGTGATAACATAACAAAAATTTTGCCAAGGGATATTTAGCAAATATGCTAGATAAATTATAAATCGATAATTGATTTTTATCTTATATAATAATTCAGACTCCTAATAGTATCACAAAACTATATGCATCAGCCGTATCTACGCGTTATTAGCTTAGAATCTGTAGTATCGCAGAATTTTCTCAGGCCGGACAACGGGACTTTAAATGTTTTGGGTATGTGGATTGAAAAATTTCGAACAGAACTGATTTCCGTAAACAGCAGATCTTGTTCGGCACGTTTCAAGACATACACTAAAACAAACGCCAAAAGCAGTCATCAACATTGGCTTTTCGCTGTACAATATAGACGAAAAAAAGGATGTTTTCTTCTCAGACCTATGTTCACTACTAATGACGGGAAGTTCAAAACCGATCTTGAATATGGGAGATGTGATTGCTTAATTTTTGCGCTTAAATGACGCCAACTTACCATTTTGTGATGAAAATGCCTTGAAATCAATATGAAAAATAACGACACACGAAAGTTGTATAACTGCGCAAAACACATATCGTACTTGAAAAGCACAAAGTTCATGCATAGTTGAAGGCGGTACGCAATATAGCATCTTCCAAATCCTCTTCCTCTGTGGTCGCAAACAGATCACGTAGTGATTATTTATAAATTGTTTGTCTGATTCAAGGATCGTTGTTCATTTTGCAATGCATATGCCGCCTTCGGCTATGCACCCATTCGTTGTAGATTTGCACTATCCGTTTCCGGAAAATTAAATAAGAATAAATCTCTAACATTCCAATAGTTTGCTACTGTCCCTAATTAAGGATGGCGGGGGAATAATTTGTCGCAGGTTCAAAAATCTTTTCCGTACTATACAGAATTAGAAAAGTGTGTTAATTGTTGCAAGCACGTAGAACATCATTTATATCTTCCGAAAAAGCAATCGTATTTCGTACGATTATCATCAGGTTAGTTTGGAGTCTCCTACGCCGTGTCGTCGTTTCGATGGAATCATCATCATCATCATCATCATCGTCATGATCATGTCCAGCCATACAAAAGTCAAAAGTGACTAATGTTTCACTGCCATATAACCATAAGGAGTGAAAAAAGTATATAAGCGAATTTAGACAAATTAGCAGTGAGATTTACGAGAGAGAGAGAGAGAGAAGCAAAGAGAGAGAGAGAGGGAAAACCTAGTTACTCTGAATAATTTTATCAAGATAACTCAGAAAAATGAGGCAAATTAAACCTCTCCACAACACCATTGTGGCGAAGTTAGCATTCGGGCAAGGCGACATCAGCAGTACAGCTTCCTTGCGGATTTCACAGTATGACATCATAAACAAACTAAACCTCGCAACTAACATTGCCCTACTAAGAAAAGAAAGTTACCAAAGGTGATTCTACTAGACATCTGCAACAAGACCGCCACTGAGCACGATTCGATGCCATATCGCTAATGGTTTCTAACCAAGAACTATGATGCGCACGAGGACGCCATCTTGGCAGACGAGTGGGTCCTATACTACCCAATTTGGATGTAGATGACTTCAATTGTTTCTGTCGTGTCAAAATCTGCCCACATTGTTCTTACGCCAATTTGGTGCTGGATGGGAGAACAGAGCTCTACTGGGCAATCGAAATGAGGACATACGCAAAACGTGACCAAGCTAACTAAGTTGATGGAGCCTTATTTATTTTTCTAGCGACGAGATCGTATTGTCAGATCCAAAAATACGTCTACGTATATCAACGTTAGATATTCTTTGTTGGTGACCAACATGTGCTATACTTCTAAAACAACGCTGATCGAATGCCTGTAAGCGTCTCAAATCATTAACTCTAAGAGGCCAAGTTACACTAGCGTATAGTAAGACTGCGCGTACATATGCATTGAAAAACGCGACCTTTAATCACATGCTAGAGAAGAAGAGGCCAGATTCCGACCATGGCGAAGATTAATTGATAATAGTTTTACCTTAAGGCTAGTTCTTGTACCGTGATATGTATATTTCTGTCGCGAAAATTCCTTATTTATAAACTTCAAGGGTGCATTTAACTTAATGAATCGCAAAGTGTCAAAAGATATCCTATGAAAAATGGCATGTCATCTAAATTCTTAAATACTAAAAAGCTCCTTACAATAATGTGATCGCACGCGGTTCAACAATAAATTAACAAATAATTTTACTACCAGCAGTGATTTCCAATAAGATTGTCCTCCTCTTTCATTTTTTTCAATTTTATAATGGATAGCATTAAGAACTAAACTATTCTATAAGTTCAGTATGTAGGCGTAGGTCTTCCAGGCGGTATGTAAGTCGAGCTAGATTAAGCAGTCGGCATTGTTTAAATACACGAAAATCCATTTTCTGCGCGGGCAATAGAGAAAAAACTATTAGTAATTTTTCCTACATTCAGTATTTAATTTTCACTCTCCATATATAAGATCTATCTACAGCATTATCCATACCTTATTTCAACTCAAAATCTTCAAGATGATTGTTTGGTAGATAATAGGTTCCCATATCTTGTTATCCGTACCAATAATTCAAGGGATAGATATTATGAGCATCACAATAGTTAGACTAGCCATTTATTGAAAAACGAGATTCACTTTTCATTAAATGTCGTGTGTAAAATGCAACTGCACGTGCAGCTTCGTCATACGATAATGAGCTTTTTGCCTTTAGATTAGAAGACTATAGAAGCTTATGGGCAGCGTCTTGCCTTAGAAACAAAGCCAATATAGGTTAACAACAAAAAACAACACCGAAACCTAAAAATGCATGTTTAGATATACCGGTACGTGCTCCCTGGTCCAGTAATGTTCTACGAAACTTTCAGTCCGCTTGCTCAGTTATGTACTTCTCAATTAGTGGCAGATTTGCTCAAAAAACATCAAATAACCATTTTCTTCAGAAATAAGCATTAGTCCTGATCTCCAAAAGCATGTTCGATTGTGACATTTCAGAAGCAGATAAAGTCAATCAATATATGACTGAAATGCTAAATATAGCTCTTGTTGGAAAGTTCTACGCAATAGGGCATCAACTCCTGCACAGAGGCGATCTTGTTGCAGATTTCCAGTAGAGCCAAAATTAGTATTGTCAACGTAGCGTTATTGTGTACAAAAAAATTGTAACGCCTAGATTATTTTTTATCTGAAGGTCTAGGTGGACTCGTGCATATATGTTGTCAAGGTAGATCACTTCATCTAGGCCAGAACTTACCCTACAAAAATTATCGTACTTTTGTAACGTTCAGCTCGAATTCGTAGAATTTTCGTTATTTATATAACTTATACTATTAAGAATAGTATTGCTGTTATTACTATTAATAGTATCACTATTCATATTAATATTTTTCAACTAGAACTACTTTGTTATTTCTTTATTTTCCATGTGGTTATATAGCGGTAAAATATCCTATTTTAAATTCTGTTGTTTTGTTGTTTGTGGTAATGAATATGATAATGATGTCATTTATATGTTATGGCGAAAGACGCTCATTGATGGCGACTCAATTAAAATGTTTTCGTTACTTGGGGCCTGGTAAAATGACTCATAGGCCAGTATTCGCACTAGTAATAGTATTTATTAACTAGCGCTGACGATCAACAAGCACGCCACACTACGATACGATAATGTTTCACATACAGTTGGTCCGTAGTTTCCAAATAGTGTATTTCTATGGCTTCGTGCCATTATTTTTAATTCGATGGTGTATCTTGTAAACAGGCATTTTAGGTCAGCATGAGAATGCCACGATACACCTTTGATAAAAATAAATATAGCAGAAACAGAAAAGCTGGAAGTTAAAAGTTATTTAATAACAAAAATCCCACATGTAATATCGCTTTTAGTATCAGGCTAAATTGGAATAAAATTTGTTAGTTTTATATAAGTTGCGAAACATTAACTATAACACATTAACATCAACAAAAATCTATTTCAAACTTGACTTAGTTCCGATAGATCATCATAAAGAAGCTAGCAGTGTCATTACCTGAACTATCAAACATTCAGCAAGGTGACCGATGGTTTCCAAAATCCCGCGATGCAGCAGAACAACGAGAAAGAATCCGGGTGCGAACAATAGTATATTCATCTTTATAGAAACACCAAGACTGAATTAAAAATAATATAGAAGAGAAAGAATACTACGTTCGTACACAACTATGCAGCATTTAAACAAATAAAGTAGCATGCAAATTAATTCGAAAGAACTCCATAGCTTGTAAAATTTTCAATTTTTAAAGATTATGTATATAAATACTTATCTTTTAATCTATACAGATTCAGTGTCTTTATCGATTATACAAATTTAAACAGTTTCGCAGTACACTAGGCGTCTCAATTACGGAAATTAATTCATCTGCCAGGGGTTGCTGTTAGAACAAACTCATCTTAAACAATGACCAGTCAACCAAACCTTACAAAAATTGGTCTACGGATTACGAACGCACTTTGACCGATAAAGTCAAAGGCATATATAAAACGAACTTTTCACATTTGAATGATGTAGTCAAACGTAGTATGCCTAATGAGTTAATAGCCATCCCAGGCTGTAACTTATTTTCATAATCACCAATAGAGAATTGCATAAAAGTATTTATTATTCAAATAAGATTTTTTACATATACTCATGCATGGACCGTAAAATACCAGTCAATCATTTCTAAAGGAGAATTGCCAGAACACTCTTATATTTTCAAATGCCGTCTTATCTTGTCGTTCATGGATTGTACAGAGATTTAATTGGTTTGTTTCTGTGTTTTTTTTAAGTGATTCATTCATCCAATGTTAGATCTATTGCCTCCTCAATACATATATAAACGGATGACTACGAATTTCGCACATGGGGTGCAGAGGAGCCTACGTCGATATTGCAGAATGCATAAGGCCACTACACTGGGCACTAGCTGGAAATAGACTTGCATATTTAATCTCATTCGAGCGTCTCTTGTTTAGTGAAAATGCGGTCGGGTGCGGTACCAATATCAGGGCACAAAATTCCAGCCACTCACCGAAGCTGATTCAGCAGCTTAGTGAAAAGAATGTGCAAGTGGCTTTTCTGATAGAACCACAATCAATGCAATCGTTGTCATTAATGGCTAACGGACGTTTCATTAGATAGGCGCGCGTCAAATATGTGCGCATTTTAATAATTGCTTTGAACGACTGACTAATTTAAATTAGAAAGGTTGAATTTAAATTTACCTTTTGCATGCATTAGAAAATTTGTTTGATACTCACCAATTGAAATGAAGTAAATGAAGATGGCCTCACATTTTAATGTGAGAAACCAAATAAATCTAATGGATCCTCAATAATATCATCTCAAGACCATTAATAAAATTGAATACAGACAAACAATGCGAACGTGAAATTTCACTCAAGCCACTTGATTTATACTAATGAAAGGCTAATTTCGTAGCAGCTACCGTCATAGCACGTGTGTATACGTGTGTATACACTACTGGTAAGGAGTCATTTTATTATAATTAATACACATGTGAAACTGCAATTTAAGTTACCTTTTGCACACGTCAGACTAATTGTTTTAATCGTATAATTGGAAGTGATGCAATACCAGGATGATCCCAAAGGATAAGGAGCGTGCAAAAATCAAAAAATTGTCATGATAAATTATAAAAATTGTATAATAAGAAACTAAATAAGATAAGCGCACGTTGAGTGTGTGCACATGTACATACACTATTGGCAAGTAGTCAGTTTAATATAATAAATACACACGTGAAACTGAAATTTAAGTTACCCTTTGAACACGTTAGACTAATTGTTTTAATCGTATAATTGGAAGTGATGCAATACCAGGATGATCCCAAAGGATAGGGAGCGTACAAAAATAAAAAAATTGGCATTATAATTTATAAAAATAGTATAATAGGAAACTAAATTAGATTAAACGACTTTTAGACAAAAATGAAGAAAATTATCCAACAAAAGAACAAAAATGATAAGGAAAAGAGGCAATTAAGGTAAAAGTATAAGGAAGGCTTTAATTCAACGGAAGCCCTTAATTAACAGATAAAAATAAGATAATCGTTAAAGGATTCAACTGTGAATAACTCTACTGTAAATAATTGATGAGTCAGTAATATTATACTAAACTTAATTCAATACTAGTAACAAATTAGTTCAGTTGTGACCAGAAGGATAAACCAAAGACAGTATGAACGGAAAGTATAATCTCATGCACATTCGTTTCGTGCTTACTGGCGACTCATCCGTATGAGCCGGTATTACGCCCTTTAACCAATATATATTTGGGTGAGGAATGTTAGATAATAGGACGATACAATGTAAACCTATAGTAGTGAAGCTAACATCACATAAATTCTCGAAAATGCGACTTCCATGCAATCTCCCCATATATATATATATATATATATATATATATATATATATATATATATATATATATATATATATTATATATATATATATATATATATATACCGAGTCTGTAAGGATACTAACAATATAGGCTATTGTGTCAGTAACCGATACTAACATGGTAGTACCAAGATTTTATGCTACTAACACTATGGCTTCCAAGTCGGTTTATGGGTACCAACATGATGGATATCAATTTATGCTATAGTTCACCGAGAGTGAGAATTAAAACTATTTCTGAACACCTGTTACTCAGTAAATCCATACACTCTGCCTTGATCGATATCAGTTATCATATTTCGCGTTAAGCAAGACATCATTGAATGCAATATATAACAGCTAAATACTGTTTTTTGTGGAGAACTAATATATATGCAAGTATGTATTAGGTGTTGCGAACCAAGTAACAAATTAGTTCAGTTGTGACCACAAGGATAAACCAAAGACAGCATGAACGGAAATTATAATCTCATGCACATTCGTTTCGTGCTTACTGGCGACTCATCAGTAGGATTCGGTATTACGCCCTTTAACCACTATATTTTTGGGTGAGGAATGTGGGATAATAGGACTGTTCATTTAATTTCAATAAATTTTCTAATCCATCTTGTCCTTCTGTTACGACAATATATCGCTACGTGCAAAGTCATCCCAGTTAATTGTGCGCTAAGTCTCCACTGCATGACGGTCAAGATCACACCTAGTAACATGTTTGTACTTGCATGCAGTTCTGTGTCCTCGTCTTCTTACCATGATTGGATGCAAGGTTTTGCCAACATACGAGAAACTCAATGGGATGTTATACACTATTTCTGTCTTTAAGTGTTCAATTTTTATTCATATAATGCATTTTAGGTTAAAGATGGTACTTTTCTATTTAGTTTGTAGTCCGATAATACAATGACCCTTCACTATCAGATTTTATTTACCTCAAATTAGGATTAAATTTACTAGCGACATCAATCATTGGTGCTTTTGCCAGCTCATGAGGGTAACCATTGGTTGCGAATACTCCTTGCAGTCTGGTTGATTTAAAATCCCTGTATTTTATGTCTGTTAATCCAAGACTGCTAATTGTTAATGATTTTAAAATAACGATCTTCATCCGTAAAGGGTGATTCTAATTTAAATTAAGAAGAGTTCCAAAATAAGTGCCTATCCGAATAATATCTCATTATATATTTTTTACAATTTCTAATTTACTTGGCATCTAAGAACGGTAAGTCACATGATTCTTTTTCAATCGTAGATTGAATTTCGCTCGTCCTATTAGTTAAATTGAAGAAATTTTCAAAATCATTATCAGCGTGATAGCATATCACTAATATGTCAACTAAAAACAGTAGATACAATATCGGTTTATGAGATATTTTATTTAACAAAATATTTTCCAAATAATTTAAAAAGACGTTATCCATTGGAACAGAAAAAAATGTATCATTGGAACACGTCCAATTTTTCTATGAAACTGCTTTCTTAATGTACAATAATTAGAGGAAATTCATATAGACATCATCTCCATAATATGCGCCATCGTCAGTTACTTTCTTCGAAATGTAACGGGTGATCAACAATGAAACGTCGAAAACACTTCGGAGCTTCAGGCACTGGTATATTAGTGTAAATTAATACTACATATAAGCAAGCAACCTATCACCTTCATCTAGTTCACATCAACAATTTCAAAAAATTATAATATCTCATCAATGTATGATCTAAGAAGTTGGATTATATTCTTATTGTATGACATTGAATTTAAATATTTTACATGTTTAAATTGCCAATTTCCTATAATACTCATTCTGATTGGATAATACTTTTATCTAATTTTTTGAAAGCCTAATTCCTATTAGCAAAATTACGACCTCCCTTTAACAATGCATATCATGCTACTTTTTATAAAATTTAAGTCAATACATTAACTACGTCTAATATTTTATTTATTAATCACCTATTTCAGTAATAAATAAAATATAAATAATTTCTTTCGTAGCAATAATTAGATACGACAAATAGTTTGCTCTACCTACTCTGTTCCAACTATAACTACACTTTGTTTATTTCTTAACTATTTCTTTAATAACCAAGTATAAACACACACTCTTTCCGCACAGATTAAACAATACGATTACTGCTATGTATCAACAGCAAAATAATAATTAACTAATAAATAAGTATTACTAGTCTATAAACATAACTTACATATGTTAATTGTTCTTTTTAATGAATTATCTAGGCTAATGCATATTGCTTTATTTTCCTATCCTTCGTGGTTCATGTCTTGTTGTAGATATCTGCACCTCTGCGACAGAAGTCTTGTAAACGGCGGCACTATACGTAATCCTAAGGTCTCGCGTGATTACATTCAGAGCATTATAGCGCCTACAATTCTTCGCCCTACACATTCCGGTGGTTTCAAGCATGTCTGGTCTGGTCTAATTTGCAGAAGGCCCCAGGTTCTAGTAAAGGTTTTCCGTAAAACTGTCAAACAGGATGCTGCTAAGCGGAAGTATAACTGCAATTGGTACTTGTATAGACATTCATACTACGCTCATTTTACGCATGTCTCCTATGAGTAACAGATGAATTGATTAAATTATTTGATTCAACCAATTCTTAGGTATAAATTAGATTTTTGCATAAACTCACCATTACATAGTAGTTTGTGTATTGCAATGTTTGTAAGTCGTTTGCACGTAATGATAATATGTAAATAATTATGTAATATAACTCCGCCATAACTTCCATTAAATTAGCCCGCTGACAACAGGAAAATCCAATCAATGCGGAAGTAGTCGAGAAAACTTACGACCTTCCTAACAGCCTTGTGGCATACCATTTTATTAATAAAACATAACGAAAAATATGGTGAAGCACCTTTCATTTAATGTTATTATCAAAGGCAAGGCTAAATTGAACGTCACTAAAAGGTGACCGTCTCTATGGCGATATACAATAGTTTTATTCCAACCGATTAAAATTAAGTAATAATATTAAACGTAACGGCCATTTGTGTAACACAAATAATATTTAACTGTGATAGGCAGAATGAAAACTGTACTTACCTAAAAAATAAGCTGGCCATTGTGTAATATTTTCGAAGCAACAAATTTATTGATACAAACAACATGAGCATGGCCACCGGATCATTGAACAGTCGAAGCATGAAAATAGAGTGCACTCTGTAAGAAGTGAAGCACATTACCAGCAAGGCATACAAAGGCACCTAATACAAGCAAAACCGTATTAGTGTAAATATGAGTGAGAGAGCATGAAATAGTCAATATCAAATTCAGATGCATACATTGCAATAATTATAAGGCTAGCACTACTGATAATTGATTTTGACAATGACAGGAATCATGCCAATTTAATAAGTTGATTCTGGTACACAACTATTAAAGATATTCAAGTATGCATTAGATGTTGCGAACCCAGTAACAAATTTGTTCAGTTGTGACCAGAAGGATACACCAAAGGCAGCATGAACGGAAAGTATAATCTCATGCACATTCGTTTCGTGCTTACTGGCGACCCATCCGTAGGAGCCGGTATTACACCCTTTAATCACAATATATTTTGGTGAGGAATGTGGGATAATAGGACGATACAATCTCCTAGACGTATGTGCGAACCTATGGTAGTACACCAGGTGCCATTACTCAAGAGCATAATTCATGAGCCGACTATTATTATCCGGTCTGTCTTCAGCGATTCATAACCATCAAACCTGTTTTGAAACATCAAGAGCGCTAAGTGGGACACTATTTCAGAATTTCAATAGAATCATTCTAGCAAGGCGGCCGAGGCAAATCCGGTTGAAGTCCGCGAGCCGAGGGATTAGGCCAGAAATCATGTCGCAAGATATTGCTATTTGCAATATCAGGCATTTATCGCACCACACTGTTCTTAAAATGACTAAGAAACATTTTATTGTGAGTACATGTAGACAGCGAGATTTTATTACAGAGGTGTAATTAATTCTGTTTTATGCGCATAGACCCTTCTGTAAGATATCGTGTAAGAGTTCTAGAGCTCCGTGAGGTATGTATGTGTGCCTATCGGGCCAAACAATCCTCTACGCCTGCTAAACTGAAGAAGAAGCCTTACCATATCGCTTATTAGTGCGAAAAGAAAAACGAACCTTCTGCCCAAAGGGAATGGCCAAGTAAGGCACATTTTAAACTATTGTGACTTGGTTTTCGAGTAAAAGCTTATCATAAACCATTTTCCTCCTTGTATGCAACAGTGCAGCCATCCGATGCAGTGATTAGAATTGTTAGTAAACTTTAAACCATGACATGATTATAGGTTATTTATTAACCAAATAAGTAATAACTAATAATTTAAAAATAAATCAAGTTCGCGATATTGATATAAACGCCAATCCTACCATATACAATCAATTGTCAGTATAAACTAATCATTGTGTAAAGTAGAAAAGGCAATGAATCCAGCATACTGGTTTCATTTCTATTGGGAGATCGTCACGTACTTTTCAAAATTTGCCGCGGACAGGACTCGAACCTTTGCACGCCTACTTCAGAGTATATTGCTCTAAACACTATTCAAAACTGCCGCACCTAACCTAGGAATATTAATCAGTATTAAACTGAATATTGCGTGTAGTATGCGGCAGGGACACTCAGTGTTAAGATCAGCAGATTCCAGAGCAGACGTGCCCTGGTTCAAGCCCTATCTGCAGCAAATTCTGAACAGTAAGTGAAGCGTTCCAATTAAGAACGGAACCGGTCTACTGGATGAATTGCTCTTTCTACACTATACAATGCTTACTTTATACCGACAAATTTATGCACATAACGGGTCAGGTTCTTAAATCAGAATCGTAACCCTGGTTAAAGTACTAGATAAAATGCCTTTTTTATAATGCAAAATGCTTAGTTTATACCTGATTCAAATAATTGTTATCACCGCCCGCGCAACCAATGTTTGTTTAAGTATATAAAATAATAGACGTAAGTATACATTTCGTTAAATCCTTTCTAAAAGAAATATTAAATAAATGTCAAAACAAATTAATATTCCGTTATCCAATATTCTTTATGGCCGCGACCACTGTTAATAAATGACTATTTAAACCATAACGAATTTGTGAGTTTTAATTCAATTCCTTAATTACCAAGTATTAGTATGAACAAAAGGTTGGCCAATTTAATCCCTGAGAGACTTTAACGAAGGCATATGAAAAACAGTGAAAAACGAGTCGGCTTAAAAGAGACAGTGCAAAAATGCCGATTAACCAAAGTCGTTGAGCACTTCATTGGCAAACAATCCATGAGATTTGTTATATTGTACACGCTGCCTCTTAACCATGCCAAAAATGAAAAGAATGAATTCTTTAAAAAGTTAATCCAGTCATTAAAATTGGGAAACAAATAACATAGATAAGGCATTTTTTCACTAGAACAGAATTCGACAAAGAAAAAATTATTACTTTAGAATATAATCTACTTTATATGCTTTTCAAAGTTCATTGCACAAAGTACTACATTCTACTATCGAGATGAGTTCCGAGGAGAAACCGGCTATTTAACTGTACTGAATAAATTGAATTTATAATGTCATATTTCAACATAAAATTTGTTTCTCAATCTAATTTACTAATTAACAAACTTTTTGAAATAAAAACTATTCACAAATTATCAACTATTGGTTGTGGCGTGCAGAAATCAGAATAAATGCCGCAGAAGTGATGATAGGGCAAGAATGGGCGCAAGTCAAAGCTATATACAAGAGGACGCCGGTTAGAAATAACTGTGAAATCAGTATTTAATTATAAGAAAAACTTCGCAAACAGTTCTAATGTGGCTACTTTGAGCTAAATCTCCCTGCTTCACAGACGGTATCTAAATATGCAAGTATGTATTAGGTGTTGCAAACCTAGTAACAAATTAGTTCAGTTGTGATCAGAAGAATAAATCAAAGACAGCATGAACGGAAAGTATAATCTCAAGCACATTCGTTTCTTGCTTAGAGGCGACTCAATTCTACGCTACCCCTGATCAAACGTTGTCCCTGAAATTATTCTGAAGAGCAAGAGCAATTAACAGATTCGACTATAAAGAGACACATCAAATTCAAGCACTGCGCTTTAAACTAGAACGGTTTTACTGATATCAACGTCTCGCCGTCGTAACTCTTCTTTACAAAATGAATTCTTTTGTATTTCGTGGTGAAAAAATTCTGCAGCGAGCTAGGCTTACGCTGGCATTAAAGATCATATCTTTCACATACAGAAAACTTATTATTCTGAGTCATCGACCAGAGCACACGCAATATTAGTTTATTTGAACCTTCAGCGATCGGTTTACGTGTTCAAGTAGTGCGTGTCAATTTGTTTACATTAAATTACTACGCAATAGATAAACATTTCCTGTGGTCCCCACAACGTTTTACGAAGATAGCAGGCAAACTTTTTAAAATCGAAAGCACAAAAACTATGCCAAAATGGAAACGAGCACCAAAAAGTCATTAACCACGCTGAAAATTTATTCTTTTCTTGAGATCTGAGTCCAAATAAACAAAGTTTTCATGTTAACAAAATTCTCTACCACGCGATCCTTGTAACATTTAGTAATCATCGGTATTAAGAAAATTTAAAAAGTATGAGCGCTGGAAAGCACATATAGGGACACAAAAGGGTAACGCACAGTCTAAAATCTGTCTTCAAGTCAAGAATATTGATGACCCACTTCCATTCCAAAGAAATACACATGAAACTCGAGCACGTATGCCACCCGGCATATTATTCATGTTCAAAATATTCTCAATAGTTTTAATTATATAAAAGTAAGTATTGAAACTACAAAACTTATATTTGTGGTAGAGATGATTCAATAATTGAAAAAAGCCATTATGCTCGACATGATAATTATATATATCTATTACCAATTCCAAGACTACCAGAAATTATTTCCGTTGTGCAAATTATATGCATCTTGAAAGAGGCGAACGAGACTTTGTGCAGCGGAGGGTATTATCTTGATTGACAACATAATATACGAGTTTAATATGTAAATGACAAAATAACATCAAGCTTAAATGTGAAAAAAATATTAAATAATATCTTGAAACATTGAAAGTATCTTGTTTTTTATAACATTGAAACATGTTTCTTAAATCAACAGCTAATTAGAAATGTAATAAAAAATAAATTCGGATCACAGTATTCATAGGACCTGCAAGATAAGCCAAGGAAGCTAGTTGTTGATGAAATCCTATTCAAATACATGCATACACTAGTAGAAGTAAGGTGCAACAGATAGTTGATAATCTAATCAAGTCAAACGCAAGTCAC